>KE156194.1:704784-740130 GCA_000411075.1 Sisymbrium irio | reverse complement strand
ATATATATATATATATATATTATTAATATAATAAGACATGTTAATATTTTATAATTACGGGTTATACTTTATTTTATTAATATTTGTTTATAAAATCACAATTTGAAAATAATACAAAAAATATTATATTTTTGTTTACATATGTAATACCGCACTCAAATATTCATTTTAATAACATTTCATTTATTTTCATTAATTGTTGGTTAAAATAAAACTATAAAACTAGAAAACAAAATTGATTTGATTTTTCTATTTCTTTATCGCTTATTTTATTTACGGAAGTGATTGAAGTGTTTTGTTTTGTGTTTATGTTTTTAGCAGATTGTATCTAGACAATATGTGACTTTTGATGTTTTTAATGGAATGGATGGTTTGTTTTCTTGCAAAGTCTTGTCTAACATGCATGCATGATATTGATATCAATTCAGGTGCTTGAGAGATACAAGAGATTAAAAATAGGGTAATCGTCAATTTAGAGCATTTCCAACTGACTACATTATTTTCTACTCTAAAATAAAGTCATTCTAAAATAGCATGTTTTTTTACTCCAATCCACTTCTATTTTCCACTCTAAAGAATATTTCAAATCATATTCTTTTTCATTAAATTGTAACAANTATGTTTTAATTTCAATTTAAATATTTTATGTATTTTGAATTTAAAAATTATTTTATGATTGTAATTTCTTTTTAATATATGTAGTTTTGTTTTTTTTAGTTTCAATAATCTTAATTATGAATTTTTTTTATTTAATATAAAATTTATGTGTCAATAGATATCAAAAGTTTTTATTTAAATATAAATATAGTAACATTTAACTGTTAAAAAACTGCGTTATAAATGAAAAAAGTTACGCTATATAACGTAACACTATTCATCTCTCTATTTTAGAGTAGAAAATAGTGTTAGGTTGTAATTGTTTTTACTCTAAAATAAAATGAAAAAGGGGAAAATAGCGCAGAATTGGAAATTTATTATATATTAAAGGAGAAACATTTAAGGTCATTTTTGCTGATGTGGCATTTCCATATTTTTTCTTAACTTTTTATTTATTTTAATCTGTTATATATATTGCCAAACACTTTTTTAAAAATATTCAAAAATTAATTTGTCTCATTTTACTTTAAAAACGAAAATAAATATATATTAAATTCAATTTAGTAAATTTAATATATTTCTATTAATTTTGTTAAAAAATATTATTAACTTAATTGTTAATAAAGAAATAAAATTACTTTTGTAAATTAAAATTTTAATGATCTTAATTTTATTTTAAAATTCAAAATTTTTATGACTATGCATTAATAAAAATAATTTTTTATAAAATAATGAGTTAAAAAGTGAAAATAATTGAAAAATGATAAAAAAATTAGACAAATATAAAATAATTTTTATAAAATAATGAGTTAAAAATGAAAATAATTGAAAAGTGATAATTAAAATTTTAATTTACAAATTTTAATTAATCATGTGCAATAGTGCATGTATTATCCTAATCTTTATATATAAAAGAAGAAGGGGTTTCTCCATCGTCTCGACACGTGGATACATATCTGATCAACATCTGTTTATTTAATGAAAACACTGTCGTTTCCATCTTCTCTTTCTGCAAACAAAAAAATATCGGGTAATAGAATTGCAATGGCTTTGATTTTATTCACTTCGTTTCATCTTCCCTAATGACATTAAACCCGTTTTATCATCATCTACTTGATTCAATTCAATGTATGAAGTGGAACAATTAATCTCTTCTTCTCATTGTCTTCTTTAAGTGTTTGTGCCGATAACAATTCCATGTAGATCGTTTGCCTCTTACCTATTTAGGGTTTTCTCCAGATTCATCTTCTACTATTTCCTTCTTTTCTTCTTTATCCAGAATAACCCAATGTTTTTACTCGCACAGAAACATGGAAGCTCCAATTATGTTCAATTCTGGAGAAAATTTTAGGTTATTAGATCATAATTCAATCCAATTCATTAATTGGTACTTTTGAGTTTACAATTTTATTTTCTGATTTTCTGAGTGCGTTTTGTTTTACAATTGTCTTAAACATCAATATTCTTGGACGTTCTAGTGGCCACATGGATATAGATGGACATTTTAGTGGTCACATGGATATAGATTCATTATTTTCGGCTCATTTAAATATCCTGAGAAAGAGTTCATCCATGAGCTATGAGCTGCACCTCCCTTTGGAAATTAGTCTGAATCCTTCGATAAAGAAAGTTAATCAAAAGAAAAGAAAAAAAAAATATTCTTGGACATTATATAACGCAACAGTAGGCACACTTAAGATTTCCTCCCTCTGACAAAAAATTTTATATACGTCTAAAATCTATTGCTTAACTCTTTTAAGTCTAATCAGTCGCACCGCATACAACTCACAGAAAAAAAGTAACAAAGAGGTTAATGAGAAAATCCAAACAAGAAGAGACAATGTTATATATACTCTTCCAACCTTTTGCTACAACCATAGCTTGATAGTATTCATCTGAGCCCACAAGAGTATAATATGCCTGCATTTGAATGTCTAAACCATTATAATTCTCTTTTAAGTTTGTATGAAGTAGCTGAACTAAACGTGGGAATTCTTGATGCAGTCCCATAAAGGATACAAGATCATATTTTGTATTTGATTTGGTAAACGCCTTTGGTTGTAGACGGAAGGAATTCGTTACCTGTAAGTTGAATCTACAGGACCAATAGTCCATCCACATACCCAAAACTCTGAGTTTTTGACTTTATAAAGGAAGTGAGAAGAAACAAATTGCTGTACAATGACGACTTCATCACTCAGCTTCGCCTCCTTCTTCTCTAAAGTTTTGTGCGAAGAATTCATCTAGTTGTCCCCAGTTTGGGATCTCTGATTGATTGGCATTGTCGGATGGCAACGACCGAATGCATTTGAGGATAAGCTCAACGTGAAGCTTCAGCCTAATTAAAACCAGACGCATGTTTATTACCAGACGCATGTTTCTTACAGAGGCTAAGTTTATTTTATTTATTCAAAGGCTATAAGAGGTTTTAACCTTTTCTTTGCCTCCGGAGAGCTTATCTCCAAGTTAGCAAGCGTTTGAGAAGTTTGTGTGTGGATAATTAAAATCACCTGCCTACAAGAATCATGAAAATAAATTAAGACGTAAGGTCAGAATCCGACTCAAGGCCTGATCGCTAAGAAGGATAAATAACAGAGAATTTCGAAACTTCAGCATTCAATCCATAATATTTCAGTTGTTCAGGTCCAAAATGCAAAACTATTTGAACGTTATCAAGGTCTCTGCTAATCTCAGGTGTTTTTGCCCAAGCACAAGGTTAAGTATTTCATTGGTCAGACATTTTGTATTATTACCGTGACTCTAATTCTTAACAACTGATTGGCTACTATCATACAGTATCTATTCTAGTCAAATAGTACAATTTTGTGCAGCCCTAAATATCTTTCCTACTATATGCTCACCTGAAGATTGCTTGAACATCCGCTTCATGCAATGTCTCAGACAAGACACGATGAAGGTAGCCAACTTCCTGAAACATTAGACGCACATTAAAAAATCTACTATTATCTTCAGAAGATTAGTGAGTGAGAATAAATCACCCTCGTGAGTGGCCACGCAAACTCTTTAGTTTGTTTGTTGGTGTCTGGCGGTCTGTTCCAGCCCTCAACAACTTTAGGCAACCCATGAAGATGCGCCAATAGTCTCTCTCTCATAATCTGAACCAGTTTTGTGTATATTTCATCTCGATGAACCCTATAATCCTGAGATTTGGCGAGAAGCCCAAGTTAATAAGACGAACCGCCATTCTAACAATATTCTAGAAACCCAGAGCTAACCAACTGGTGTGAACTATGTTTCAACTACTTCCTAATCAGGTGTGCAACCTCCAAAACCTTAATACCTGTAAGACTAAACAGACGAAAGGCAGAAGGCAAAGAGAGAAACATACCTGAGCGACTTTATCAATCTCTCCTGACAACAGTGGCTTTCTCGTCTCAGGTACTTTGGAAAATAAAATTCTTCTTGATTCTAGGACCACAAAGAAAACAAAAAAAAAAAACTGTTATGCAGGAACCCACCTTACATGGAAAATGAGCTAGTGATGATTCAGAAAAATCATCGGGAAGCTGAAACTGGAGAGACTAAGCTGATCATCTTAGACTAGATAATTCGGACATGTAAAAACATCCAAACAACCATCATAAAAAACCTCATATTTTGGATAAAGGCGAGTAAAGAAATGCTGGGATAACACAAAGTAAAACATTTTTACAGAGGTTGATCAAATGATATCAATATATTAATCCCACCGAGCACATAGAATATCACCTACCAGGAATAATCGTGTAAGTGAAGTCGATTACTTGACTTGCAAGCGCCAAGTGTTTCGCCTTTATGGACTTCAAACCAGATACCTACATCACGAATATTCCCACCCAAAAGGTAAATATTAATGCAGATTACATCTGTTTTGCGTAAACAGAAACCAATATTCTTTTATGTCGAGAAGGTTCAATTGCAAAAGACAAGTAGGTGAGGTGATAAATCTGATTAAGATATGGATCACAGGTTATTGGTAGAAAAATCGATACAGCTAATCAGTAATAAAATTACAATCTTCTCCATTTAAAGTATATTTGTACCTGCATAGCACCGGCACCCAGAACGAGTTGGCATGTCCTAGTGTTGAAAAATCTCAACACTTCAATAACACGAAGAACAATTTCCGAGGACAAAGCTGGCAAAGAATTGTTCATATCAATGTATTCTGACAACATCTTGAGCAATATTAACCCACTGTAAACATAAAGGAATGGCATCAGCATAACTAAAATTTCAAGCCTGGACAGCAACTAAACATTAAGCAATCTAAGCCTAGCAAACTCAAGAAATAGTTACAGTAGACTCCCTCTCTCAGATATTAAGACCTCAAAATTCTAACTGGTGGATGGAAAGTGGAGAGGGAAAAAATAATCAATAGCCCATTGAAATACTAGAGAGAAAAAAGACACATATAACAATATTAAGGTGCTTTGAACAAAAAAAAGTTTATAATGCATAACAAGACTTAACCTACTAGAGAAAGAAAAAAAGACGTATAACAACATTAAAATGCTTTGACCAACAAAAAAGAGAATAACACTAAATGCAAAACAAGAAAACTAACCAGTTTACCATGTGGTAACCAACTCCTTGATAGAAAAGGTTAGATTTTCCGTGCGCCTTCTGATTACTTTGACTATTCGTAACCGGAGATACACCAGCCTTGCTTCTTTCAAGAAACTCAGGCGAGACTGTGGATTTCACTTGTGCATTACCAACTGCAGGATCTTCACTAGATTCAGATTTTTCATTTCGTAATTCAGTAGTTTGATCTCCAGATCCTGAAGTGAGAGACCCATTGAGAGGGAGCGGGTTTTTGTGGTGTGTTCTAATATCAGCATCATCAACTTTCCCAGAAATCAACTCCTTGGATGCAAAAAGAGAACCGATTATGGATTGGAATTCTTCGGGAACATCAATCTCATCCCATGTTTCTTGATCAAGGACAGCTTTCAATTTTGTCATCTACATTGAAACAAAATACAAATTAGATAAACGACCAGAACTCTTGATAATGAAAGAAGTTAAATGGTTAAATAATTACGGAATATGCATCTACGGGATGAAGTCAATATAGCTCAACACTACTTGGTTATCAAACGAAAGTTTAACCTTTCTTCTAGACAAAGTATCGAGATGACTTTGGGCATATTGCTCTTGGTATAACTATTTTCTGCCACCTTTTCACCGTTATTTGGTAAGCCGTGACTAAACAAAAGTTTAGATATCCTTTCTGTAAAATTTATAAACGTATATATACAGAGACTAACCCGAGCTTCATGCTGAGAATCTACAAAGGCTTTGGCTTGTGATTGCAGCGTCCCACGAATACTAGATCCCAACCGTCCACCAATCTGTTAATTTTCATACACATGTCACGCAGAATAAGCAATGCAATTTCTATCTCTTTTATGATAAGAAAAGTTTTGAACAAATACCTTCTCTGTAGCTGTTATAAATTCTTGGGTGAGATCATAAATGCTCATGAACTCCTGCAATTTCAATTTTGGATGAAGAAGAGCACGGACTCCTAGCAGTTTTGCCCATCTAGCATGAGTAACCTCACAGGCCGCAAAGATAGCTTCCGTGTTTTCTCTCAAGACATCGGCCCTATATAGATAAGAAAAAGGCTAACTTAGTTCCAAGCAGAACAAGGGCTTGTGTTACAGGCAACTGAAACAATTTGGAGTGTATAAATAATTAAGTAAACCATAAAACCTGAAGTTTCTGGACAAGTTCATCAAGCTTGACGTGTCGCTCGATTTTCTCTGCAATGGAGGGGCCTTTGAGGTAGCCTTACCCAATGGAGAAGACACTAATGGCCCACCTTGGAAACCTGTTTCCTGGGCTGATTCGGCCGCTACAGCACCAACAGCAATTGCAGCTGCAACGGAATCAGCTGCATAATGTCCATCGATATTGCAGAGGATCCATTCAATTGCCTTTTTCACTTCCGAAGCCCGGACAAGATGTGCCTGCATTCACTAAATGAAATGAAATCATATTACATCTTAATCAATCATCTAACTGCTCCAGAGGGGGAAAGGCTCCAATCTCGATAAGGTTTAACATAACTGGACATATATGTAGTACTTCCTATAATGCTTGTTCCAATATTTAAAGGTTCTTACATTGATGCATATATTACCTGAACAATCCTAAATATAGCAGTTAAGAGATTAACAAACGCCTCCGATGACAGAGTCCTCAACTTGCTCGCGAGAGATAAGCCACCACCTGTATACGCACTAGGAATAAGCATGGATTCTAGAGAGACACACTACCACCGAAGTAGAATACAGTATCCTAAAATAAGGATAAAAATCTATTTAATCCTTAAAATAAGTTTTCAGCCAACATTCTTCATCAGTTGACTAATTTCCATGTGTATTACGTCCCAGCCGAGTCTCAGATCAAATTAGAAAACAAGCATATGTGAATCTACTGTATTTTAGATTTTTCAAGTACGAAACTTATGGTTAAGTATGTTTTCATGCACAAACTAAGTCACATGACAATCTTAATACATAGTAATAACAATTATATCTCACCATCAACATCTACTGAGCGCTCCCCATGTGAAAAATCAGATTCGAGCGATCTTGTAACAAGAATTGGAAGCAGCTCAGCAACTGCGTTCTTGATTGCATTTTTCATTTCTGATGTTAGAGCCTCACGATACATCCTCAAAATTGACGGGAACTTTGCCTACAACAGTCCAAAGAAAAACAAATGAGAAACTGAATTCAGACTAAACACTTAAATGAGCACTGCAGACAACAATTGACTAGAGAGAGAATTAACGACGAAATTTAAAACAATGAAACATTGTCAACCTCAGTGGTAGCATGTGTTGAAAAATTATCAGGACCGGCCACTTACCGTTCTTAGTAATCCAATTACTAGAGGTAGAAGTCGATCACATAAGGTAGTGGTATCTTCTTCTAGCTTAACCTGCAAAGGTGTGAAACTGATATTAAGACTCATCCTGTATTGCTCTAGTTCTTTTTCTGATTAATCTACTGCTTCTCACAGGTTTAGATTTTTTCTTCCGTCTTTTACACCCACAATTACGCTCCACATAGTACAAAACGAAGCGCCCAAATTCATTATAAAAAAATGATATTTATATGATGAGACTTACTTCATCCCCCGTCTCGCCGTTAGATGAAATGGATCCCCGTTTTTTTGCTGCAGATAAAATCAGTACATCTATTTCCCCAGTATTGTGTATTGAGATACGCATAAATTCTGCTGTGAGAATACTACAAAGAAAAAATCAGCAAGCCATCAGACACTAGACCTAATAAATAAATGAAAGAAAGCCATAGAGAAACAGGGCAGGTAAATCTTGAAGAATTTTTAATGTTGTGAACTACTAAATCTTCACGAAACAGACTACCAAAGAAAATCAATCTACTAAACAAGCATTTGAATGACACAAATGCCTACAGGTTTGACAATGTACTACACCTTCGGAGGTAACTAAATATGAATGAATCTCAGTGATGAAGACCAAAGTACATTCAATAATGCATTACCTCATGAAATACATAAGTTGAGGACAAGGTTAAGAATTTATTAAATTATGATTAATTACTCAAAGGGTTATACAAACCTGGGTGCATTCATAATCATAAGACGGTAAAAATGTCTACCACGTAAAGGACTGATTCTAAAGTAAGAAACAGTGAACTTTGCAGATTACAAAGATACTAATCATACTAATTACTACTTGCTAGGAATAAACCAAAGCTGCCAAAGAAAGTCAAAGGAGAGAGAAAAAAAACAGAGCTGCAAAACCCTGTAAACATATTTCCATATAGAACGATTGTCTTCACTATCTGAGAAATTCCAAGAGGTTTAACAGGAAAACTAAAAACCTAACCACTATAATCACAGTTTCACCTCTTCTCTACATAATTGAATTCAGAATTGTAGTTGGTTACTTTGGTAAGGTACTTGGCACAATTAACATGAAATCGGACATTCGGACTGGGTCTAATTGTGTTCACACGCCATCCACGAACGTAAGAAACACTTTATTTGCGTCAAAACAAAAGCTTGAATAGTTTAATGCTTTTCCAAATAGAGAGCATTACACGCAGACTGAATACAGCCTATTTTAGTAAGTTATCAGAACCTGAAAAGAGACGCACCTGTTTATGGATTCTATGGAAGTAGTGACATGGTCTCGAAGATGACGAAAGCAATGTAGACCAGTTAGCTCATCCCCAGTCTAAAAAAAAGATGGAAAATTGTTATAGCTTCTTAAGAAAGAGCACCCTAATCATCTAAAAATACCCAACATCAATCACAACTGAACTTACCAACAAGTTCTGGAGATCGTCAGTTATATCCAAAGCTCCAGCACAATCTGCAGACGCAACAAGCTGAACAATAAAGAATCAAACTTCCATCAAAATAAAAAACACACAGAAAACACAAAAAAGCAGCTAACTTGACACTACCCTAACCGAATCAGTCAGAAAAAAATTACCAATTTGAGTGCAGTGAGAGCTTGGTTAACATACAAAATGAGCCTCAATTTACGTTGCAGCTCCAACATATTAATCCTAGTTGAGCTAAGCTCCTGAATCTGCCGAGCTGAATCAACCAAATTCCTGTCAAGGAGCCGAATAGTCTCTTTCAACTCCCGGATCCTACTACAACCCTCAACAATCTTCACATTCAAATCCTGTAACTGTCCCTGCGCCTCAAAGAACGAATCAGACCTCACAGAGATCTCCTTCACAAGATGCAGCTCAACCACATCAAGATACTGAGACAACTTCTCCTGAAGCGCTAGATTCTCCGTCAAGCTCGAGAAAGGACAAGCAGAACGAAATGTAGCTCCGTCCTCGAGAGCGAAATCCTCTTTGAAGTATAGCGAAGGAACCTCACGTAGACACGCAGCTAAACCGGAAACATGACTCTCCTGATCAAAACCAGAGCTTTCTTCCTTGGTGTGATTCCTTATATCCTCAAACCTACCGTGAGACTCAGAGATCGAAGAAACGTAACCATGGAAGTCGGATCTGGTTAGCTCCGAACCGGGTAGCTTGGTGGAAGCAACAGGCGCGAACTCGGATGGAGCTACGAAAGTAGAGGAAGACCACCAACCAACCCAAGAGGCATCGGAACCGTAGACACCAGACTTGCCTCCGTGTGGATTGTTGAGGATCGAGGAGAGACTCTGACTACTTGCATCAGAGATCGATTTGGTTAACGATGAAGGAGAAGAAGACGATGAAGATGAAGATGAACGGCCGAGATCTAAGCTGGATCGGTTACTGTTTCCAATGGACCTTCCCATTAAGGAAGGATGCGAATCCATAAGGTCGCTCACGAAATCGAAATCATGAAGAGTTTGATCTGTGGGGGAGAAATATTGAATTTTCGGAAATCGGATTTAGATGTTTGGGAAGAGTGTGGATCGAATCGAGTTTGTTGTGATGAAAATGGTGAGAGTTTGGGATCTGGAGAGTTGTGGAGGACTGAGGAAGCCCTCTTCTCTGGGTCTGAGTCTTCGGTGAGATGGTTCGAGAGGTGGTGGTGGTGACCAGTGCGGTGTTTTCACTGCTGAAGATTCATTCGACGGTGGATTAACTATCCACGTCATCTACGAAAAAAGAAATATTACTGATATCGTATTTTGTCATATGATCCGGATTATTTACGTTTCTTTTTCATTTCAGTGAATCAAACTATAGTTTCCATTGTATATTTGTTTGTTTATCTCTCAGTATTCTACAAAGGAATGAGGACTTATGTATACTGGTTCTTCATCACCAATCATCATTCAAGTCTTTACATCTCTTGCTAATGACCAAATCTTTACTCTTTTTCTTTGATGTATGAGTGGGGCTTCCACGTTACTCTAATATTCCCCATTGACAAACTAAGCTATTTTTTTTCTAACCTGATGGCCTCTCCAACAAGCTTGACCATTGACAGTTACAACTTAAAACCGTTAGAGTCAGGGTTTTTTTACATAAAAACAAAGAGGAATCAAAAACATTTCATTGGTTATCAAACTTCGACCTGTATTAAAACTATTTCCTGTCTAGTAATCAAATGTTGTTTCCTACACTTGTATTCTCTAAAATTGGTCTGGATCCCGATAGCAGCATCATGAATGGAGTCATCACTATAAGACCGTCGTTGTTTCATAGATTCAGCACTATAAGACCGTCTTGGTATGGATCTATCGCTATATCCAAACTCTTTTGTTCGCTTCTTCTCCAAAGATCGAGCCCTGGAAACCTGATATACCCAAGCTGCTGATTGAGTAGATTTATGGATAGCAGCCAGTGAGTCGGTTAGAGATGAGTAGGACTGGCTAGGTGCAGTTTTAATCCTTAAAAACTTGTGAGAGCCGAACTCTTTTCCCTCATTCTTCTCAAAATTTATGTAGTCAAACTTCACCAAGATGAACCTGCATAATGAAACTAGCTTGAAATCCTCATTCATATTTGGGTGATGTATAATCCGTAAAACCATCAGTTATTGAGGAAGACGAAGCAAATGGTGAAAAAAATTATCCAAGGATCAAAAGCAATACGTAATACAAAACAGAAGTAAATCAATTTGATTGTCTTCAAAGTTGCATCAGATGCTTACCTATGATGTATTTGTCAATGAAAGTGTCAGTTGTTTTTACCTTTGAACGGTTCTTGTCTTTTGAGACACTCTTTTCTCGTTTCCTTTTTCTTACGCTCCGAATTACAATTGCAATAACACTCATTAGTCGGCATCTCTTATATGGTGATTCCAAATGCTCCACTGGATCCATGCAAGAAGCTGAACGTTTTGCACTAAGTGCGGTATCACAAGTTGTTCCAGTAAGGCAGTAACTAAATGGACTCCGCATCGTTTCACAGTGCATCTATCATCTAGAAGCTGGTTCTCTGCATTGACAGGATGGAATTCAAAGCTAACTAAATCAGCCTGGACATCATGGTCACTTCCTTCAACAGGATTCATAATGACATAGCCAAAGAGAAACATATGATCCTTTTCAACTGTTGGGGATTCCTCTGGAGTCTGGAGCATAAAATCGGAAAACACTCTCTAGTCTAGGTGAAAGATGTTCTGGTCTTCTTGCATATGCAATTTATGCCAAAACCAGCAGCGTTGCTATACTTATCCCGAAATTTAACTACTACGGATAAAACAAAGCCACTGAGAGTTTTTAGCATGCCAAGAGTTAGCTCTATCCTGACGGATGAACCAGCCTAAAAACTAACTGCGGATTTGTGAAAGTTAACTGCGCATGCTTCACGCTAGACAAGTATAACATGTTTTTAATGCGGAGTGTTGTGCCAACTGTTTTGCAACGAAACACTTCAAAAACATAGCCAGGAAAAATATGGTTAGATTAAACTAAATATTTTGAGGACGGGGTTGGACCTAAGCATTAATCTCCAATTTTGCACTATTATACACAATTTCTCCCAAGTTTGAGGATTTACATTAGAAGAAAATAAACTTGAGGGTTTAAAAGTGGATGCGACAAAAACTGTGTCTTCTTCATTAACATCCCATAAACCAATGGTGTCGGTGCCGCTTACTTGTGTTATCTCAGACAAAAGTGATGCTTCCACAATCTCACTTGATAAAAGCTTCGAGCGAAGAACAAAGTCCTAGCGGATTTAAATGCGGGCGTCTCAGAAGCCATGGAAGACGCGTTCTTGTGAATTGCGGGTTTCAAACTTGATGCTTCGACAAGCTAAGATGAATCCTCGATTGAAATTCGTGCTTCATAGATGCAACCAAAACTGAGAGTCTTCTTCATTAACATCCGATGAATAGAAGGTGTCTTTATCCACGGTTGCTTCTGTTATCTCAGACATAGTTGATGCTTCCACGAGCTCACTTGACGAATCTCCAATCGAATAAAAAGATCCTAGCGGACTCAAGCGCCGTGTCTCAGAAGCCATGGAAGATGCGTTCTTGTGTATTCTGGGTTTCTTACTTGATGCTTCCACAAGCTCACTTGATGAGTCTCCAATTGAAGACGAAAATCCTAGCTGATTCAAGTGCGGTGTCCCGGAAAACACTAAAGATGTGTTCTTGTGAGTTGGAAACAACGATGGGTGATCAAAAATACAAGTAGGACCGGAGCTGCAATTTCCAGTGTGAAAGTACAAGGCGCACACAGGTTTTCCCTGTCGAAAGTACAGAGAAAATTTTGAAAAATTGAGCATGCAACATACACAGACGAACGTAATGAGATGGGGATAAAAAACAGACGTCAGGTTGAAGTCGAATAAGATTTTAGTGTTGGAAAGATGTATGATTAAGTCCAAAGGAAGGATAATTGACATTACCGCTAGTTTATGAGTGACTTACCGGGCGTAAGGGGAGGCCTGGGAGGTTTAAGGAACCGACAGGAACAGAGGTTTCCCTGTCTTTTGGGTGATGAAATTGAGAAGGATGATGCTTCTTCCGAGATTCAGAGTTGCTTTCTTTTCCTTTACATACCAAACTCGGAGGTTTGGGATCACCAGGCTGGTTAAGTCTCATTGATTCCGCTACTATATCCTTCCACTTTCTGCAGAGACAAAAAATACAGTGAATTAGAAAATCAAGAGTGTTCTTGATAGTTCAATTTGAGTAGAAAAGGTTTTTGAAGTGGATCGTAACTTGATCAGCTGTTTAGCCAATCTCTGAACATTTTTCGATCGATGCTCTCGCAGTCGATTCACACGCCGCCCGATATCACAATCCTAAAGTGACAAAAAATCACAAACTTCAAAAACTATGAACAATTGAAGAATCAAGAATGTTCTCTAAAGGAATTTGATTGGAATTATATTACCTGAAGGAGTCCCAATGTTATGTCCACATATCCCAGATTCTGAAGCAGTTCAATTAAAGCTTCTTCAGACTGAAACAAAAACAAAGAAATCTTTAAAGCCAAAATTAAACATCACAAGAAACAAACTAGATTCAGGAAAAAGAAGTTTAGAAACCAGATCAGGATCTTCAAGTTTCTTCTGAATATTAAGAATACTCTTCAGTCTGTCATCGTTGTCACCATCAACCAATTTCTCTTTCACTTTTTTCTCCTCCTTTGTCTCCTCGTGAACCCTCCCGTTAAACCTAGAGACACTATTTTCGTGCTTCCTTTTTCTTAAGCTCAGAATAACAGTTTCAATAACTTTCTTCAATCGCCACCTCTTATATGGTGGTGCTGTATCCTCCACGCTGGATAGATCCAATGAGGAAACAGGACGTTTTCCGCTAAGGGTGACCACAACTTTCAATTTACTTATCTCTGGTGGCAGGTGTAGAAGTCTGTCACAGTTCTCCAGATCTAATGTAACAAGTCTACTGAGACCCCCGATTGACGATGGCAGTTTTCTAATGGCAGTCCCAGCTAAATAGAGCTCTTTCAGGTTCGGTGAGAAATCCTGAATGTCCTCGAGCTCTGAGCAGCCGGATAGATTAAGAACTTCAAGAGCTTCTAGGTGAACCGTGGTAGGCATTATTCGCAAATGTGAACAGTCTTTCAGACTTAAGAAAGTAAGCTTGTGATGATAAAGAATAGATGAGTTAACTTTAATCAGACTCGTACATCCTTCAAAATCAATATGCTCAAGGTTCCTGGCCTTTGAAAGCCTTGGGAATTTAGTCAACTCTCGTGAGTGACTCAAAATAATCCTCTTTAGCTTCTCAAGATTCTGTTTACAAACACGAACAACCAAAATGAGACTTCAAGTACAAGCTAACTACCTATAGTGTCAAGACATTCAAGACATACCTTTGTTCCTTTCCATAGTTTTGTCAAGCTGCTATAGGGCATGTTCAGTTCTACGAGATTTTTAGGATTGAAGTTCCGAGGTAAGGATCCTAGTGGATACCTTTCCCAGTGGAGTAGACGTAACTCATCAGGCAAAGAGTAAAGGCCTTCAGGTAGACATACCTTGCAGTGGTTTTTTGAAGTTTGATAGTAGAGCTTGAGCAATCTAAGTCTATACATCTTCTCAAATGCATTAGGACTCAAATCAAATGTCAAACCAGATGCATCGAGAAATAGGCCTTCGATTGCTTCTGTTCCCTGAAGAAAATTGGCAAAGGAGTTCAGAAAGATCAGTTTTTCTAAGTGCACAAAGGAACCAAAGCAGTTATCTAAAGTTTCAATAATACCAACAGATATTCTTTTTCTAGGACTTACAGAGTTGTTTGTCAGCACATCAACAATGTCATTAGGATCCCACAATCTGCTACGCTTGCATGTATCATTGTTCTCTTGACAAACAATAAATCGACCCGTGTCTTGGAATATGTTGGGCATTTCTATCCTGTTATCTACAAGGCTGATGAGAGACTCATCAATCAGACCATAGATTCCTAAATCTGTAAGAAACCCGCAACCATCAAGGATGTTCACCACACGATCTTTGTTCTCCCCTCTGAAAAAACATGCGAGGTCCAAAAATATGGTCTTCTCGTTGTCGTCTAGTTTATTAAAACTTATCCCAAATGCATCCCGAATCTCAATTGGAGGATGTTGACGCAAGCTTCTCAGATGTAGCTTCTCATCATTAATACATTGCTTTTGTAAAGATGAACCTAGAACTCGCAGAGCCAATGGATTGCCACTAGCGTAGTTCAGAAGCTCCGAGATCAACCACGTCCTTCCCTTCAAAGTTTGTTCAGTGGCAAACTGGCAGAAAAGGCGAAGAGACTCAGGCTTGGATAGTTTCTGGATCTCGTAAATATCTTTGGCGTTACACTGTACAAGAACTTGTCTATTCCTAGATGTTAAGATGATTGTATGTCTACCAGAAAACCAGCCAAACCCTCCAACCAAAACTTCTGCATCTCTAGCATCAATCACACCATCAAGAACAATGAGAACCTTTTTACAGAGGAACCTATCCCTTGTGAAGCTTAGTTTTGTATCACATGCGTCTATAATAACCTTTTCTTCCCCAGAGATTTTCGAGAAGAATTCATCACGCAAATGACTCAGCCCTCTCGTTTGACACACTTTATAGAAGTCTGGCAGATAGTAGCACACATCATATCTCTCAGCTTGTATCCTGAAAATTTCTCTAGCGATGGTTGTTTTACCTATGCCAACCATACCCCAAAGTCCAACAATATGTGGGCCTGAGAATTGAGAACAATTCAGTATAGTCAATATACTCTTCATTTGAAGGCTTCTTCTTAGGTTCATGTTAGCTTCAGAATTGAGCAACAAACATACATCTCGAACAATACTCTTGACAATTATGACATCGTCCCTGCGCAGAATCAAAGACATTTACCACACCATACTGAGAAAAGAGAGAAATTGTTGTTCATTTTTGTTCAAAGAGAGAAATTTTTTACCCTTTCATATACTCATATTTATTGATGGAAATTAATGTGTGAACTGAATTCTCAAGTCGTGAGAATGCATCTCCGAACGAGCCACTTTGGCGTCTAATGTACGCAACATTCACTTTAAAAAACACCGGAAGAAGCACAAGGTTGTTTGCTTTCCAATGGTCCAGGATTGCGACAAATTCATCCAGGCACTGTCTAGAAAAACTATAGTTATTCGAGAAAATGATAATACCAATCTGTGATCCGTGTAGCATCTCCAGATTCCCGGTCACTGTGCTCCTTGTTAGATCAAATATCAAAGGGGTGAAGCCACAGAGACACAACTCGTTGGAGATGTAGCTGATGAAGTATCTCTCCTCGGCGTCCTGGTTGTCACCACAATAAAAGACTAATATAGGGTCAGACCCCGTAATGCTATACTCAGGAATTGTTAGCTGAACAGGTGTTTCAACTTCCTTGGGTTTCTCAGTCAATTCTAGTGTCTCGGAGGATGTAGATAGTCCGAGAGCAGCTTCAACTTTCTTGGGTGTCACTTCTAGTGCCTCGGAGGATGTGGCCAGTGACGATAAATCGTGGCACCGAAGGTAATCCCACTGTCCGAGAGCAGCTTCGCGCCTTTTAAATCCAATGAAGAGCCTGCTGCTGTCCGTACAGTGCCGCTGGAAGAAAACGAAGTCTCCGGCACCAAGCTGCTTCTCCTTAATGTAGTTGCTCCAACCTTTGGTTAATTCGTAGCGTTGACTGACGTTGAGGTATGAGAACCCGAACTGCCATAGCTTACCTTCCTCATCCTCTACTTGAAGGATACGCTCAGTATCTCCGTCGACGGTAGCGGTAGCGGTGGCGGTGGCTGAGCGAACGTACTTACCGGAGTCCTCGTCGACAGCGACGACAAGGCTGTCAAGGTTACTGAGATCGCTGGTTGTCAAATATTTCTGGAAGAGATTCTCCTTGTCATCGTCACGGTATCGTCCCGTGATTTCAGGCCTACGTCCTTCAGGATTGAGCTTCTTATCGCCATATTCTTTTTCATGAGCCAGTTCTTTCACACGCTCCTGCAAAAAAGTTCTAACCACTGGGTTGCCAAACGGATTTTCCTCATGGTCTCCGTCGGTCTCGTTGAAGGTAGCTTTGCTGAGGTGGCTGATGGCCTTGTTGCATCTGTCGGAGGGTAGGGTACGGAAAAATTCAATGGCGTCATCGACGGTGCTCTCAGAGAACGAACGCAGAGGATTTCGGTGTCTAAGGAACTCACAGAAAGCTTCCTTGAGACTCGCGAGGAAAGACTGATGATGACGATCATCATTTGCTGAATAAGACTGAAGGGTCCCCCTGTTGAAACCACTGACCCCGGCACAGGTTGTCGATATGTTGAAGTCAAGATTGAGTGCTCCGCCGCCCTTAGATCCTGCCGGAGAAATCAAATGGTCGGGAACGAAGGAAAACTCTTGATGATGATCAGACATAGATGAGAAAGGGTGAGCATTTGTCTGGATCGGGAAATGGGTTTGACCCAACCCGAGAATTAAACCCGAGCCGAAATACTCCATTGGAGAAGGCGATGAAGAAGGAGCCATCCATTGCAGGTTTGAACTAATGGAACCTGAACCGGAAACTAACTGATGGGTAAAGGAAGGAAGAGTAGTGTGGTGGCTATTACCGTCTCTCTCCTTGGTCTCTTTTACTGTCCCCTCGCTAGCTTTATCCCTTCGCTCCGATCTGGAAAGAGACAGACCAGATGAGTTCTTGCTCGTGTCCGACTTACTACTACAAGCCGATTTAGACAAGGAACTAGCCGTAGCAGCAGCAGCAGAAGCACCAGTTAATGTCTGATTCTGATTCTCGTCGTCGGTCATCGGAAAATTTGTGTTGTTGAGCGAAGGAAGCTCGGAGATCGAATCCTCCGCTGCTTTGATTAGCCATTCGACGGCTTTGCTCGGCCTATCGTAACCTAACCGGTCTTGAAGGTCGTAGAACTGAATAGCAGTTGAGAGTGATAACCGGGCACGCCGGTCACGTAGGCCTTTGGAAGTAAAGACTTTGCCGTGTCGATCTTCCCCACCGGAAGCTCTCGAAATGATAATTATCCGGGAAGAATCAATGTCTGATTTAGACAAGGAATTAGCCGTAGCAGTACCAGATGAAGCACCAGCTAATGTCTGACTCTGATTCTTGTCGTCGGTTATCGGAAAATTCGTGATGTTCAGCGAAGAAGGGAGCTGGGAGATCGAATCTTTAGCTGCTTTGATTAGCCACTCGACGGCTTTGTTCGGCTGATCGTAGCCTAACCGGTTTTGAAGGTCGCAGAATTGAAGAGCGGTTGAGCCTGATAACCGGACACGCCGGTCACGTGGGCCTTTGGAAGTAAAGACTTTGCTGTGTCGATCTTTCCCACTGGAAGCTCTCGAAACCTTAATTATCCCGGAAGAATTGTTATGCCGCTGGCGTAACAGGTTGTTGTTGCTTCCTTCGTTTTTATCCACGACGTCGTCATTGTTATTCTTCATCAGATCTCCAATCATAACATCATCTCCGATTTTCCGGAGATATCTCACACATACTCTCTGTCTCTCTCATGCCTAAGCTTTTCCCAAACACAAATGAGTCAAATTCCAGGATAGACTTCTAGGGTTAAAAAAATATGTTCTAGTCTTCGTATTACTGTTTCCACTTTAATATGGGTCTTTTAATATTTTACTTTAGAGCATCTGTGTCTGATCCATGGTCTATATTTTCAAATATAAAGTTATGTTCACACCAACCTATATTTTAAAATTTCAAAATTTTGATGTTTTGATTAATAAAACTCGGATCCGTACGATGAGGTTATGTTATTTTTGCTTCTCCAAATATAGTTTTACGATGAGGTTGATGTTAATTATTTTAAGCATAAAATTTGTTGCATCATTTGTTTGAATGAAAACTGACGTCTGCTACGACTAGTTTATGAAGTGGCTTACGGCCGTAATCGGAGATCTGTGAGGGTTTAAGGACTCTGAGGACAGGCGTTTCTTTGTCTCTTGGATGATAAAATTTACAAACATTGCCAAATTTGCAGTCTCCTTTCCTCGTGTAGTAATGTCATTTGGCTGGGACTTTCTGGGAAAGATTGTGAAAGTGTAACTCTCCTACTTCAAACTGCTCTAGACTTCTGTACCTTTTGATCAATGCTTTAGCATTTCTTAAAAAGCATATGCTTTGTTTTTATTTCTCAGAGCTTACGACAATTTGGTCTGTTTCAGCTAAAAAATATAATCAAGCATGACAGGGTTTCTGGCACATGACGAGAGCAGTACAGCCAACAATGGGTTGGTACAAGGGAGTCTGGTTCAAATCGGTTACTCCCAAGTACTCCTTTATTACATGGCTTGCAGTCCATGGTCGTCTTGCTACAAGGGACCGAGTGAGACAATGGCATGTTCAAGCTGATACATCCTGCAACTTACGCAATGATTCTACTGAAACACGGAACCATCTGTTTTTCCAGTGTAGCTATACGGAAGAGGTGTGGAAAGGCCTCACCCTACGTCTCCTCACCTCTCAGTATACACCAGTGTGGGAAAGAATTCTTGAGCTGATAACGGATACGACTCTAGCTAAGCCCAAACTGTTCCTGATCCGGTATATCCTTCAGGCAACAATTCATACATTATGGCGAGAAAGGAATGCAAGACGACACGGTGAATTGGCTAACTTCCCTTCTGCACTTATACGAGTGATAGACAGAGTAATACGAGCGCGTCTAACTTCGATACGACCAGTAGAGACCACAGACAGCGAAGATGTTATGTTAGTTTGGTTGGTAACTAGACTAGATGGCTAATATTTTTCTTCCCAAATTCTAATACCCCTATCGCAGATTTCCTGCAAAATCCATCTGTGTAACACCTGATGTAAACCAGTTTTTTTGATCGAATAAATTTTAAAATTCATTCAAAAAAAAAAGCATGACAGGGTTTCTTTCTTTTCCTTCTTTCTCTGTTCTCTTTCTTTAGTGCTTTGTACACATTTCCTGACTTCTTATATAGCCTTCTTCTCCTTGTTTATACACTTGCAGTTAGCTCTTTTCTCCTTTAAATTCTACGCAAATAACGAGATGCTTAAAGTAATTATTAACTGGTTCGTACTTCAACTCAGTCCTCGATATGATTTTTTCAAAATGTTCAGTAACTTACCTTATGCTGCCTCTCTAAGTCTTTAATGTAATCCGCAGCTGATTCCAACATATCAGCATAGCTGGTAAGCTGATAAAACATGATAAAACCAAGGGCATTAAACGTAATCAATGCAAGATGAAACAGTTGATTTTTTCTGATCAGAACCCCTTCAAAGAAGTTTTAGGAATCTGTACCTTGTCCAAGTTAGGAACAACCTCTTGTAATTTCTTTAAACTCATACTTATGCGTCTTCTTCTCATAACCTGACAAGTGACGAAAGTATATGTAAGGAAATAAGAGCTTGCAAGTGTTGAAGACTTTTTCACACTAGTCAACTGAAGATAACTTAAGCCTTTCCCAGTAGGAAACCTAAACACAAAAGCAATCTACAACAAAATACGAAAACCATGAATATCTGACGGTTGGTAGATATTAAAATGCCGGTAAGAATTCGTATGCATCATCTCTGCTGAAACAAGAACCATGAATATTTAGTCTTACTTCAGATTCCGAACGGAATTTAGCGCCAGGCAATCTTGACTCTTTAATGGCATGTTCAAAGGGAACAAATTCTTTGATCGTTATCTTTGTGTTCAGACGTTCCGGATCGCTTAGACATAATGCATCAAGAATTGGAAAGCTCTTCAGATTTGAACAGCCAGACAGCTTAAGTGTGACCATAGTTTTTAAGTTATTAATCCCCGGAGGCAGGTGCTGAAGTCTATTACAATTCTCCAGATCTAATGTAACAAGTCTGGTGAGATCCTCGAGTGACGATGGCATTTTTCTAATGGCAGTCCCAGCTAGATATAGCTCTTTCAGGTTTGGGGAGAAATATTGAAGGTCCTCGAGCTCTGAGCAGCCTGATAGATTAAGAACTTCAAGAGATTCTAGATGAACCATGGTAGGCATAACTTGCAAATGAGAACAGTCTTTCAGACTCAAGAAAGTAAGCTTGTGATGATGATGAATAGATGAGTTAACCTTAACCAGACTCGTACATCCTTCAAGATCAATATGCTCAAGGTTCCTGGCCTTTGAAAGCCTTGGGAATTTAGTCAACTGTCGGGAGTGACTAAGGATGATCCTCTTTAGCTTCTCAAGATTCTGTTTACAAACACGAACAACAAAATGAGAAAGTACAATCTAATAATTTCAAGTATGCAGCAGACGGCACCATTATGTCAAACAATACCTTTGTTCCTTTCCATAATTTTGTTAAGTTGCTATAGGGCATGTTCAGTTCTACGAGATTTTTAGGATTGAAGGTCTGAGGTAAGGATCCTAGAGGATATCTTTCCCAGTGGAGTAGCCGTAGCTCATCAGGCAATGAGTGGAGGCCTTGAGGTAGACAAACCTTGCAATGGTTTTCAGAAGTTAGACACTGGAGCTTGAGCAATCTAAGTCTATACATCCTCTCAAATACAGTAGAACTCAAATCGAATGTCAAGTCAGACGCATCGAGATATATGCCTTCAATTGCTTCTGTTCCCTGAAAAGATTCGCAAAGAATTTCACATATATCAGCTTTTCTAAGTGAAGAAAGTTACCTCAGTAGTAATCTGAAGTTTCAACAGATCTAAATATTATACATTTTCGAAGACTTACTGAATTGTTTGTCAGAACATCAAAAATATCACTAAAATCCCACAATCTGCTACGCTTGCCTGCCTCATTGTTTTCCTGACAAACAACATATCGACCCGCGTCTTGATAAATGTTGGGCATTTCTATCATGTTGTCTACAAGGGAAATGAGAGACTCATCAATGAGAGCATAGATTCCTAAATCAGTAAACAAACCGCAACCATCAAGGATGTTCCCCACACGATCCTTATCATCCCCTCTGAAAAAACATGCCAGGTCCAAAAAAATGTTCTTCTCGTTGTCCTCTAGTCCATTAAAACTACTTCTAAAAGCATCCTGAATTGTGATTGGAGGATGTTGACGCAATTTTCTCAGATTTTGTTTCTCGTCGTTAATACATTGCTTTTGAATAGACAAACCTAGCACTCGTAGAGCCAATGGATTCCCACTAGCGTAGCTCACCAGCTCCAAGATCAACGGCGTCCTTCCCATCCAAATATCTTCAGTGGCAAACTGGCAGCAAACTTGAAAAGATTCTAGCTCGGATAGTTTCTGGATCTCGTAAATCTCTTTAGCGTTACACTGTACAAGAACTTGCCTATTCCTAGATGTTACGATGA
This sequence comes from Sisymbrium irio, assembly GCA_000411075.1. Taxonomy (NCBI): domain Eukaryota; kingdom Viridiplantae; phylum Streptophyta; class Magnoliopsida; order Brassicales; family Brassicaceae; genus Sisymbrium; species Sisymbrium irio. Next base: position 717,824 of record KE156194.1, on the reverse strand, counting down.
TTGTATGTCCACCAGAAAACCAGCCAAACCCTCCAACCAAAACTTCTGCATCTCTAGCATTACTCACACCATCAAGAACAATCAGAACCTTTTTCCCGAGGAACCTATCCCTTGTGAAGCTTAGTTTTATATCACATGCGTCTATGAAATCTTTTTCGGCCCCAAATATTTTCGAGAAGAATTCTTCACGCAAACGACTCAGCCCTTTTATTTGACACATCAGATGAAAATCAGGCAGAAAGTAGCACATATCATATCGCTCAGCTTGTGTTCTGAAAATTTCTCTAGTGATGGTAGTCTTCCCTATGCCAGCCATACCCCAAAGTCCAACAATATGCGGGGATGAAGATTGAAAACAATTCAGCAGAGACAATATACTTCTTAACTGAGACCTCATTCCTTGAAGATTCCTCTTAGTTTCAGGACTGAGCAGCAAACAGACATCTCTAACAATATTCTTGGCCAGCATAACCTCATCCCTGCAGAGAGAAAACAGTAAAGTAAGAGACATTAATTTACGACAATGTACTGTATACAGCTACAAAATTTCCTACTGAGAGGCGAGAGAAATAAATTTACCCCTTCATATACTGATAGCTATTGATGGAAATTAATTTGATCATAGCCGCCCTCCATCTCAGAGCATGGGCTGCTTGGACTGAATTCTCAAGTAGTGTGAATGCTTTTTCAAAAGAGCCGCTTTGGCTTCTGACGTCTGAAAGACTGACATTGAAAAAAACAGGGAGAAGTGCAAGGTTGTTTGCTTCCACATAATCCATGATTGCCACAAATTTATCCAGGAACTCTCTGGTTCGAGCATAGTTCATCGAGAAAATCATAATACAAGTCTGTGATCTGTAGGGAAAAACCTGATTCCCTGTCACCGTGCTCCTGGTTATATCATATATAAAAGGGGTAAAGCCACGCAGACATAGCTCCCCAACGATGTAGCTGATGAAGTATGTCTCCTCAGAGTCCTGGTTGTCACCACAAGAAATGACTAATATAGGGGCAAACTCTGTAACGCTATGCTCAGGCAATCTTAGCTGGAGAGGAGTTTCAACTTCCTCGGGTTTCTCTCTCAATTCCAACGCCTCGGAGGATGTGGCAATTGATGTTGGATCCTGTAGAAAATAATCTGGCGGTCCGAGAGCAGCGTCACCGTCGTCGCACCGTCTGCAGCTAATGAAGAGCCTGCAGATGTCTGTGCGGTGTCGTTGGAAGAAAATAAAGTCTCCAGCAGCAAGCTGCATTTCCCTAACGTAGCTTCTCCAGCCTTCCGTAAAGACGAAGCTTTGGCTGACGTATGAGCATTTGAACATCCATAGCTTGCAGTCCTCGTCCTCAAATGAAAGTGGTCTCGTGGTGGCTCCGAGTAGAGCACCGAACGGAGAGTACTTGTCTGCGTGAATGACGAGGCGGTTTAGGTTACCGACATCGTTGGCTGTCAAGCATTTCTCCAAGAGAGTCTCCTTGTCCATTATTTCTTTTTTTCTTTCAAATTTCAATAACTCTGCGAAATGATTTGGTTCAGATGGGAAGAGGATAACCACACTGTACACTGTTCAATTAGTAGGTCAACTCTTCGATTTTCGCTATTTGTCAGTGTTTAAAACATTTCTAAACCCCACTTGAATTTATATAAGAACATTTTTAAACCCCACTTGAATCTCTTTATATAATAACATGTTTAAACTCCACTTGAATTTATATAATAACATTTTTAAACAATAATGTCAAAACTATTTCAAAGTAGGAAAGTTTGACCTGAAGACTCATGCTTAACTCGAATTCTCTCTGCCATGGCTGCTAAATCTTTTTCCTCATCGGATCCTTCCCGCCGGCAGTACGACGTATTTATCAGTTTCCGAGGCGAAGACACTCGCCATTCCTTCACCTGCTATCTCCACGACTTTCTTCGCCGGAAAGGGATCGATGCCTTCAACGATGAGAAACTCCGGCGAGGCAACGATCTCTCAGCGCTTCTCCAAAGGATCGAGCAATCAAAGATCTCCATCATCGTCTTCTCGGAGAACTACGCGAACTCCGCATGGTGCTTGGAGGAGCTCGCGAAGATCATGGAGTGTAAGAAGACCTTTGATCAGGTGGTTTTACCGGTCTTCTACAAAGTTTCGACATCGGACGTGAAGAATCAGACTGGGAAATTCGGAGCTCCGTTCCAAAGATCCGAGGAGATTTTCCAGGGATCTGAACACAGAGTTCCGGCATGGAGAGAAGCCCTTAGAGCTGCATCTGAAATCGCCGGCTATGTGCTACCGGAGAGAAGGTACCTGAACTAAAGCTAAACGACTTTGGTTTAATAATGCTATCTGAATTTCTCTTTAGAATTTTAATTCATTTCCGGTTTATATATTGGTTGAACCTCGGTTAATCGTGTAAAGTTTTCTTCGAGTTTCGGTTTATATATGATTGAACCTCGGTTTACTGTTTGGATGATACTGGCTTGAGTTTAGTATAAATACGGTTTACTTAATTGGTTAAGCGTCGGTTCACTGTTTTAAAGCTTAATCAGTAGTGATCACTATCTTCGCTTGAGCCAACTGCCAAGCAAAGTCTGAACAAAGTTTGGATTATACTCCATTGCTTTATCTGATGAGGAAAGGAACCAAACCAGAACTGTTCTTTGATAATTCATCGATGGACCTTATTCAAGCCAAATTTGGTCATGGAGATAAAATCATTTACTCTTTTTTCTCCTACCTATTTAGTTTCATTGTCAAGCTTACCTTTGTTAACATGGTGATGCATTTGGCAGCCCGGAGTGTGACTTTGTTGACAAAATCGCCAAGGAGACGTTCAAGGTGCTAAACAAGTTGTCTCCATCAGAATTTCGAGGTCTTCCAGGGATTGACTCACGTATGATGGAGCTGGAAAAGTTAATTGATTTTCAAGAGACAAGCTGTGTGCGAATTGTCGGGGTTCTTGGGATGGCTGGGATTGGTAAGACAACCATTGCAGACTGCGTTTATAAGCAGAACTACGGTCGCTTTGATGGTTACTGCTTTCTTGCAAATGTTCAAAATGAATCAAAACTACATGGATTAGATCATTTGCAGCAGAAACTCCTCCGTAAGTTATTAGATGAAGAAAATCTTGATGTTGGATCTCCTGAAGGTGCGCACGAAGCCTTAAAGGATCGTCTTCGGAACAAGAGACTGTTCATTGTACTCGACGATGTGGCCAACGAAAATCAAGTAAGACTTCTTATTGGGGGAGCAGCGGGACAAGAGCTGTACCGAGAAGGAACTCGGATTGTTATAACAACTAGTAACAAGAAACTGCTAGATAATGTTGTGGATGAAACATATGTAGTTCCCAAGTTAAGCGGAAGAGAATCTCTGGAGCTTTTCTGCTTGACTGCATTTTCTAGTAATCTCTGCACGACAGTGGACCTCATGGATCTATCAAACAAGTTTGTGGATTATTCTAAAGGGCATCCACTAGCTCTGAAGCTGTTAGGTTCTGATCTATGTCAACGAGATAAGTCATACTGGAAGTTGAAATGGGAGAGATTGCAGAGAAGACCAGATGGGAAAATCCATGACGTGCTGAAAGTGAGTTATGTGGAACTATGCAAGGAAGAACGGAGCATTTTTCTGGATGTTGCTTGCTTCTTTAGATCAGAAAAGTTGGATTTTGTTTCGAAGATTCTGAGCACTTACCACACTGATGCTTCTATTTTGATTAATGACCTTATTGACAAGTGCTTAATAACTGTTTCGGATAATCGGCTTGAGATGCATGACTTACTGCTTACAATGGGGAGGGAAATTGGTTATGAATCATCTATCAAAGAGACAGGTTCACGTGGTCGGTTATGGGACCAAGAAGATATTTGTCGCGTTTTAAAGTATAAAACGGTGAGCCAGAATGTTTCATTCGTTCTTATGAATGTGATTTTTTCTACTATATGTTTGTTTTATTAACTTTTTTTCTTTTCCAGGGCACTGCAGAAATCAGAGGCATCTTCTTAGATATATCTAATATAGATAGCATGAAGCTAGGTGCTGACGTTTTCACGAGGATGTGGAATCTAAAATTCCTCAAATTCTACAACTCTCATTGTTCCAAATGGTGTGAGAATGATTGTAGATTACGTTTTCCCAATGGGCTTGATTGCTTTCCAGATGAGCTGGTGTATCTCCACTGGCAAGGGTACCCTCTGGAGTATCTTCCATTGAACTTCAACCCGAAGAAACTCGTTGATCTTAATCTTCGTTATAGCAAAATTGAGCAACTGTGGGAAGATGAGAAGGTACAACTTTAGCTAAAAAGTCTCGCATTTCATCATATTATAGTGTTGTAATATATGGATGTGGTGATTAAGTTATTGATCTTTTTATTACAGAACACAGGAGAGTTAAGATGGGTCGATCTCAGTTATTCAAAAGAGCTGATGAATCTATCTGGCTTGTTGGAAGCTCGTAAACTCGAGAGATTGGATCTTGAATGCTGTACAAGTTTAGCCAAGTGTTCATCAATCCAACAGATGGACAGTCTTGTTTCACTGAATCTCAGAGGTTGTATAAACCTCAAGAGACTTCCAAAGAAAATCAATTTGAAGTTTCTGAAGATTCTTATTCTCAGTGGCTGTTCAAAACTCAAGAAATTTCCAACTATTTCAGAAAACATAGAATCACTGTATTTGGATGGCACAGCGGTAAAAAGAGTTCCTGAATCCATAGAGAATCTACGGAAACTTGCTGTGTTAAATCTAAAGAAGTGTTGCAGGTTGATGTGTCTTCCTGAAACTCTTTGCAAGTTAAAATCTTTGAAAGAAATGATTCTCTCTGGCTGTTCAGAGCTAGAGAAATATCCGGACATCAATGAGGATATGGGAAGCTTAAAGATTCTGCTCATGGATGAGACTGCCATCAAACAAACTCCCAGAAGAATGTGTATGAGTAATCTCAAGCTGTTTTCTTTTGGTGGATCTAAGGTCCTAGATCTCACAGGTTTGGAATTGCTTCCTTTCTCTGGCTGCTCTCGGTTGTCAGACATGTATCTCACAGATTGTAATCTGTACAAGTTGTCGGACAACTTCAGCTGTTTATCCTTGCTGCAATCTTTATGCTTGAGCAAAAACAATATGGAGAATCTACCTAGAAGCATCAATAAACTTCATCATCTCAAGTCTCTCTACTTGAAGCATTGTCAAAAGCTCGTTTCTCTTCCAGTGCTTCCATCAAATCTGCAGTACTTGGATGCTCATGGCTGTATCTCACTCGAAACAGTAGCAAAACCCATGACGCTGATTCTGGTAGCTGAAAGGACCCAGTCTACTTTCGTCTTCACAGATTGTTTCAAGCTAAACCGAGATGCACAAGAAAACATTGTGGCTCATACTCAACTCAAGAGTCAAATACTAGTGAATGGATCTCTTCAACGTAATCATAAGGTCCAGTCTCTGTAAACTATGTTGTTATTCCAGTGACATTTTCATCCACCTGTTATCCATAAATGGAATTTTTCATTGTTATCATTGCAGGGGATAGTTTTGGAACCTCTATCTGGTGTAAGTTTTCCAGGAAACGATTTGCCATTATGGTTCCGCCATCAGAGAATGGGATCTTCCATGGAAACCCAGCTGCCTCCACACTGGTGCGACGATAAATTCATCGGACTTTCACTCTGCGTAGTTGTCTCATTCAAGAACTATGAAGATAAAACCAGCCGGTTCTCAATAATATGCAAGTGCAAATTCAGAAACGAAGACGGTGATTGCATTACCTTTACTTGTAATCTTGGGGGATGGAAAGAGCAGTGTGGATCATCTAGCCGCGAAGAAGAACCAAGAAGACTTAGCTCTGATCATGTGTTCATCAGTTACAACAACTGTTTCCATGCCAATAAAAGCCATGATCTGAATCGATGTTGCAACACCACCGCTTCATTCAAATTCTTTGTTACTGATGGTGTATCCAAAAGGAAGCTAGATTGCTGTGAGGTGATGAAATGTGGGATGAGCTTGTTATATGCACCGGATGAGAATGATTACAGATTGCAAGGATTGCAGGAGAGTAACCTCGAGAAAGTGGTACCTGGAAAAGAAACAGAGTTAAAGGAAACAGCTATGGATGAAGCTGTTATGTCCAAGAGAGACCGTCTCTGCCTACAAGAAGAAGAGCTACTGAACGGGAAAAGAATAAAGGAAGAAATCGCTTTTCCTGATTATGAATGTTCTGTTCTTTGTTACATGGAGCCAACAAAGTCTAATCTGTGGAAATAACTAGAAAGCTAATTTCACACAAGAGTTGGATTCAGACAGAATCAGTTCCATTTCTTTTGTAACGTTATTTTTTTAAGTGAAACGCAGAGACAGTGGATAGAACTTTTCAAAGTTTCGAGTGGTTAATCTTAAGCAATTGTCAAGGATGGACAATTAAATCTCTGCAGTGTAACTTATGTTTCTCAAACACACACAAAAAAATTCCATGTGCAGTTTCATCAGTACAGCTCAAATCGGTTTTTTTTCCGGAGTATACTTTAATGTAAAAGCTAAAGTTTGACTTGTGATAAGATTCATTGAGCCTTGAAGTAAAGTTCCAATGCAGACTTTTTACGATAGTATCTCTTTCGTATAATTAATAAGATTCTTTCAAACTTGAAGTAAAGTTCCAATACAAATGCATTATACCAGATCATCTGCCACCTCATATGTTCACTTTATGCATAAGTTTGATAGTATACATACTAAATGTATACTCTAAAAAGTTAAGAAAGTCAAATGCTTGAGTTGTAGTATACCAAGGAATCCGCACTAGAAAAATGAATATATCACTATCAAAAAGTCAAAAGGTCAAAAAGTAGGCGCCAAACACACTAACAAAATATTTGCTTCGGACCTCACCGATGTTTTAGACTATTGACCGAAATTATAAATGTCTAACTCCTAAATACTGTATACCATACTATTATTTTTTTTATAAATGTTTAATTCCTCAATATAGCATACTATACTTTTCATGAGAATTAGGAGTATTCACATTGTTATGTGCTAAACAGTCACGCAACATGTCACATGAATATTTCCCATTATACACAACCGAAGTGACCTCGCAGAATTAGTTGAAGCCTCACGTTCTTTCTTGGTCATTTTTAGACGTTACCAAACCACTAAAATAAAATGTTATAAAAATCGAAATAACTTTAATGGACCACTCCACTTTATCATTTTACTTATATTGTAAGTTTATAATTAATTTCTCAGAGATGAAAAATGACATTTTTCTTTTTATGCATCATTTAATTGAACAGAGAATCCAAAATATCATTACTTTGTGAAGAACAGCGAAGAACAACAACAATATCAAGATCAAAAGAATGGCTTCACAAATCAAACTCAAGAAACCTAATTCTCATTTTAGCCTTTGCACTTTCCTCTTCTTCACCGTCCTCTTTACTATTCCAGCTCTCTTCCTCCTACGCACCTCCTCTTGCTCCTCCTCCACCGCCGCAGTCTCCTCCTCCTCCGACACAAACCAGCCACCTTGGTCTGGCGACCTCCAAACTGCCCAATTTGCTTGGAACCGCCTTACTTTCTCCTTAACCAACCCTCCTCCCAAAACTCTAAAACTAGCGGTTTTCTCCAGGAAATGGCCCACCGGGCCCAATCCTGGCGGCATGGAACGCCACGCCTTCACTCTCTACACTGCTTTAGCCCGCCGTGGACACCGCGTCCACGTTTTCACCTCTCCCTTAGACCCTTCCCCTGAAACCAACAAAATCACCCCGGCTTCCGACAAAACCATAAACCCTACAATCCATTCCCACGGTGACGCGGAGCCCGGAAAATGGCGGTACAATAAAGCATGGGAGCTTTATCAAGAAGAAAACGGAAAAGAACCATTTGACGCGGTTCACACGGAAAGTGTGGCTCTACCGCACTGGATCGCTCGAGAGGTTCCAAACCTAGCAGTCTCGTGGCACGGCATTGCACTAGAGAGTTTACAATCAAGCATTTACCAAGATCTGATCCGTAAACCTGGCGAACCAAGATCACAAGGCTTCAATGCAAGTCTCTACAGTGCCGTGCTTCCCAAGATACTTGATGAAATCAGATTCTTCCACAACTACGCTCATCACATCGCAATCAGCGATAGCTGCGGGGAAATGCTAAGAGACGTCTACCAAATCCCGGAGAAAAGGGTTCACGTGATCCTCAACGGAGTCGACGAAAACGGATTCACATCAGACAAGAAGCTACGTTCTCTGTTTAGGTCAAAACTAGGGTTACCAGAAAACTCATCGTCGATTGTTTTAGGAGCCGCAGGGAGATTGGTCAAAGACAAGGGGCATCCAATTCTCTACGAAGCTTTTGCAAAACTAATCGAAACGCATTCGAATGTTTACCTTGTGGTAGCTGGATCAGGGCCATGGGAGCAACGTTACAAGGAACTAGGCGAAAAAGTTACCATTTTGGGATCTCTAAATCCAAATGAACTCAAGGGCTTTTATAACGGAATCGATTTGTTTGTGAATCCCACGCTTAGACCACAAGGTCTTGATTTGACGTTGATGGAAGCGATGTTGAGTGGTAAACCGGTGATGGCGTCGAGATATGCTAGCATAAAGAGGAGTATTGTAGTGAATGATGAGTTTGGATTTATGTTTGCGCCGAATGTGGAGGCTTTGACGGCAGTTATGGAGGTTGCGGTGGCGGAAGGAGCGGAGAGATTGGCGGAGAGAGGGAGTAAATGTAAAGAGTATGCGGCGGAGATGTTTACGGCAAGTAAGATGGCTTTGGCTTATGAGAGGCTTTTTCTTTGTATTAAGGATCAGAGGTTTTGTATCTACCCTTAAATTAGTAAGTAGCTTTAACTCAAGTATTTTTATTTATCAACATTTTAAAGTTTTTTTCAATAGTGGGAAACTGAACTATAGTGATGTAATCATATATAAATACATATTGTTTTCTCGAGCAAAATAATTTTTATTTAATTATATATTCTAAAGACTTGTAGTCTTGTATATACAACTCTACATTATAAGTACAAACATATCATCATTTTTGGTGCACTGTTGCATAATGAAATCATGGTAGCGGTAAGAGAATGATATCAAAACCTAAGCTACTACTAAAATATATAGCCAAAACCTGTACGCATGAAACCGTCTTAATGTCTACGGATTGATATGGAACATTAGATTCAACTCTAATTGAATTTCAATTGATTGGTCATTTATCTATTCGATAGTTATTCTTGGTTAATCCTCCTATTATTCCAGTCATCAACAGTTGTATAGTTAGTACTTAGTACTTCCTCACTAAAATCTAAAAAAATATAAAAAACCGCTATTAATTATCAGCCAAAACCCATAACAGACAAAATATACGTCTGTTATATATAGATCCTACTACATATAATGTCACACTGAGTATACGCTTATGTACTCAGTCACTATACACAAGCCATTGGGGATCGAGGCAAATTTCTAAGAATCAATGTTTGAACTTATCCGAGCTTGTTCAAACCTTTGATAAGCTCTTCTGGTCCTAATAAACAGCACAAGACTCGAAGCGAGTCCAAGAACCGACAAGCATCCCCACCAGACAAAGGTCAAGTAATAGCAACCTCGTCCCATACACACAACGGAGTCAGTCATAGATTTGATCCCAGTCGAACCATGTGAGTCATAGACCAAGGCAGCCAAGAAACCATAGATCAACGATCCTATTGGTATGTTTGTGATCAAAATGTTGTGGTTAACTCCAACACTGTTTGGTCCAAAAAGCTCTGATGTGATGGAAACAGCAGCTGCGAATATGAATCCGGAGCTTAGACCCATCAGAGCCGTTCCCGCTTGTAATGCTGACGCGGTTCCTGATGATGCGAGCAAGAAAAGCGCGATTGGTGTTGGTAAAAGCGCGATTGTTAACCACCCGGTTCTCGCAAAATAAACCTTCCTGCACAACTCAAAACAATTCACAACCCACAAAATCAAACCATAGAGAGTTAACTAACCCAAGATCGATGCACTTACGCTCGGAGATAGTCAGGTGTTGCAGAAAGCAATCTTCCAAAGAAGGAGAAGGAGGAATAAAGCGTGACAAGAGTTGTGGTATGTGAGCTTTGTCCTAAAGACTGAGCAATCTGTCCGAGGTTGTTGCTGTACACAAGTCCGATGGTTCCACCGCAGAAATAAGCGATATAGTAGAACCAAAAATCGGCTCTGCATATGAGCTGCGACAAAGAATGTTCAATTCCCAATAGCTCAAGCTGACCTCTTGTGATAAGATTCTTGCAACAAGACTCATCAGTAGTGTCACGTTCCTCCGGAGCTATAGTCTTAACCGTGTTTTGCACAACATCGTCGCTCAACAACTGGTAGCCTTCTCGGTTGGCTTCATGTGCAACCATCCCTTTATGCAACTCAAGCTCATCAGGATCAACAAGAATGAAACCTGAACCTTCGAGACGGAAACTGGTGTGGATTGTGCGAAGATACCAGTTACGTGCGATGACTAAACCGGGAATACATAAAGGGAGGATCAAGAGGATGATTGCTCCACCAAAGAGGAGACGAGCAGAGGTTAAATCAGAGGAGTTTGACTCAAAGAGAAGTAGGTAAACACCGTTTAAAGCAGCGAGGATGTTGAGCAACAGAAACATGAGAGAGTCACGGCGAACTCCATCTGGTGGAAGAGGCTCGAAAGGTGGTTGGCGAAGAATGGGGATGATTGCAGTGAAGGAGACAACGAGCGGTATAAGAGCGTTTAAGAGAAGGTATAGCTCTGGAGAGGTTGGATTGATTGCGTTGTAAGCAAGAGTGTATAAAGCAGCGCTTACACCGTTGAAGCTTACTGTGAGGGAAAGAGCAAGTGCTCTATTTGCAGGGAAGTTACTGATGCAGAGAACAAAGCAGACTGTGTTGAACCAACAGATACTTAAACCAGAAAGTAAGCAACAGAGAAACACCTGCACAGAAGCTAGCCAAACTTAATCAAAGTTTCTTTAGAGACATCAAATTAGAAGGAAATAAATGCAGATTTGTTTCTTTGGTGTATATTGATCTTTGTCTCCATTTAATAATCGTTCATAAATTTGACTTGATTACTTGAAAGACAACATTTAACTACCAAAAAAGCTGACTTGATTAAGTGAAAGATAACATTTAACTACTAAAAAAACTCACATTCACTGGTTGTACACTTTTATATCTATTTCATTGATTTTCTCTCTTCTTTTTTGTAACAAACTTCATTGATTTTCTCAATCACAAAAATCTTACTCATCAGAAAAAGACGTTTAGAAAAAAACAAATCCGGTGGTCATTGTTTGGCGTATTTATATACGATTTAGACAAAAAGAATTATATAGATCTATAAATAAATTTCCTTTTGTGACGTCATACTTTAATATCATAAACAATCGCAGATCTTTGAAACAGCCATCAACCACGAGACCAAGCCACCAACATGCCAAGAAGAATACGTGTTGGACCAACCGATTTTATGGAAGTTCTAGAAATAAATGCATTTACCAAGAAAATACGGAAAGGACAAATCGACAAACCAAAGAAGACAATTGTGAACTACCGATATATACCAATCAATCGTCACCCCCCAGTCTGTGACTCAAAAAGTCTTTTAGTCTCACTGTGAATCATGACAAAAATTCTATGTCATGTTGAATAAAGCTATATATTAAGAACTATTCGATTAAACACACTTGTCTATTTAACTATAGTCTCGATTAATTACACATGAAAAAAGGATAAGGGTTAAGCCAAATCCTAAATTATGTGTTCTTACACAAATGGTTACATTGCAAGAAAAATTCAACATTGATATATGTTCTTAACATACAGAAATAATACTGCATCAAATAAAACCCTGGTAAAAATGAATAAGTTTCAATTCTATCAATTTTTCTTTATTTTTTTAAAAAAGAACCAGTTAATTTCTATTTATTAAACATTAAAGTTCTGATACCATTTTAGTATTTTAAAAAAATCTTCATTCAATCATAAATGAAATACAGGAGACGCTTATAAAGAAAATAACTAACATAACCAAGAGTAAACTACCACAGAATGTCTATGTTCTCTGATATAAACTAGTTTTGAAAGACATAAATATATCATCTCTTGAATCGTTTTCAACACAAAAATCAGGACTTTTTTTTCAGTAACCAACGAATGAGTGGGGAAGACCTGGAGGTTGGATTATATTTCAATTTCTCAACAACGAACACAATCTGTAGACTATTACATTATTTGCATATTTATTCTCTGTGTTTTCACGAATTTTTTTTCATAAAGTAGTGATTCTCAATAAAAGAGAGGTTAGTGATGAGAAAAGTATTATAAAAAAAATGAAAAACAGTCAAAACGACAAGTAGAAAGATGAGTAAAGTTATCATAATAGAATAACTTTCCTTTTTGAGACGAATGAATGAGTTGTTGGATTATATTTTCAATTTATCAACAATAAAGATAATCTCTAGATCATTCAAATCTCCACCTTTCCGTTTCATTTATTCACGAGCTTTCCATGAATAACGAATTATGCCGAATCATAAAGTAGTGTGATTTTCCTACACATATATGAGTATAAAGTAGTGATATTTCTACATATATATTAGTATAAAGTAGTGATTCCCAATAAAAAAAGAGAGATAAAAGTATATTTAAAATAAATAAAAAGAGTAAGAGTAGTAGAAAGAAGAGAGTGAAAGTTATTACCATAATATAAGGCAAAGAGATGAAGTTAGTTATGACAAGCCACTGAACTCCATAACCGACAAAACCCATAAAAGCTGCCGCGAAAAGCACCGTCCAAAGCGGGAAGTACATCAGCGCAAGCCCCGAAGACCATCCGAACACCTTCCCGAGATCGGAAGCTACGGCTAGGTAGTTGAGCTGCACCTGAGATATCCTCAAAACAGATTTCAAATCTGAAGAGTAAGCTGAGAAATCGAAATTCGTCCCTGTGAAAGCTTGAATCCAAATCGTCGCCACCAGTATCATCCATTTCCGCGACTGTCCCGCCATCAATCTTTACGCCGGCGTCGGGG
>KE156194.1:671848-701699 GCA_000411075.1 Sisymbrium irio | reverse complement strand
CTCTCTCTCTCTCTCTCTCTCTCTCTCTCTCTCTCTCTCCCATGGCGTGGCTCAACGACATCTTCATTTCCTCGTCAGCATTAATCAATGGCGGCTCTTCTGTATTTCCCTAAAACCTCTTCACAAGTGAATCCCTCGCATTTCCTCTCTCTATCACTGATGGATTTAAAGAGACTCTCTCGCGCAAGCTACGTATCCACGCGCCGCTTGAAATCCATATCGTACACCCGAAAGAGCTTCCACACGACCGGATACCCGCAACAGGAGGCTCGTCGTCCGGATAAATCGGAAGAAGCTTCCTCTGATCGGCATTTGCGCGAACGTTTATCTTCGGCTTTATCAAAGAGATCTCTAGACTACGAGCAGTGTAAACAACTCATAACCGTTTTATCTCCAAACGAATTCGATAGACTGTTTCCTAACCTCCGATCCAAAGTTAATCCCAAGACGGTTTTGGATTTTTTCCGGTTAGCCTCTGATTCGTTTAGTTTCTCCTTCAGCCTCCGTTCTTATTGTTTATTGATTGGTTTATTGCTTGACGCGAATCTGTTATCCTCCGCTAGGCTAGTTTTGATTCGTTTGATCAATGGGAACGTTCCGGTTAACGATCCGGTTAAGATTGCTGATGCGATGGCGAGTTTGAGTTTGTGTTTTGATTTAGAGATCAAAAGTAGAATCGTTGATTTGTTGATTGAGGTTTACTGCACACAGTTGAAGCGTGCTGGTTGTTACTTAGCTCTTGATGTGTTTCTTCTTCTTGCGAAGAAAGGAATGTTTCCTTCTAAGACGACTTGTAACGTTTTGCTGACTTCTCTAGTGAGAGCCAACGAGTTTCAGAAGTGTTGTGAAGCTTTCGAACTTGTTTGCGAAGGAGTTTCTCCTGATGTTTACTTGTTCACTACAGTGATTAATGCGTTTTGTAAAAGAGGGAATGTCGAGATGGCTATCGAGTTGTTCTCGAAAATGGAGGAAGCTGGTGTTGCACCGAACGTTGTGACTTACAACACTGTCATTGATGGTCTGGGGATGAGTGGGAAGTACGATGAGGCGTTTATGTTTAAGGAAAAGATGGTGGAGAATGGTGTGGAGCCAACTCTTATCACTTATAGTATTCTTGTCAAGGGTTTGACGAAGGCTAAGAGGACTGGTGATGCGTATTGTGTCGTGAAGGAAATGACGGAGAAAGGGTTCCCTCCTAATGTTATTGTCTATAATAATTTGATTGATGGTTTGATCGAGGCAGGAAGTTTGAACAAAGCGATTGAGGTGAAGGATGACATGGTTTCAAAAGGGTTGTCTTTGACATCGTCGACATATAATACTCTCATAAAGGGATACTGCAGGAGCGGTCAAGCAGATCATGCAGAGCGTCTTCTGAAGGAAATGCTGTCGATGGGTACAATTGTAAATCAAGGCTCCTTTACATCGGTTATTTGCTTGCTGTGCAGTCATCATATGTTTGATTCAGCACTTCGTTTTGTTGGTGAGATGCTACTGCGTAACATGAGCCCTGGTGGTGGGTTACTTACTACATTGATCTCTGGTCTCTGTAAGCATGGGAAACACTCACAGGCAGTAGATCTTTGGTTTAGATTTCTACATAAAGGTTTTGTAGTAGACACTAAGACTTCGAATGCTTTGCTTCATGGACTCTGTGAAGCAGGGAAGCTGGAGGAAGCTTCTAGGATTCAAGAAGAAATATTAAGGCGTGGTTTTGTTATGGATACCATTTCTTATAACACGTTGATTTCTGGATATTGCAGAAAGAGGAAAATGGAGGAAGCTTTAAAGTTCATGGACGAAATGGTTGAGAGAGGACTTAAGCCTGACAATTATACTTACAGCATATTGATCCGTGGGCTGTTTGATATGAATAAAATCGAGGAGGCCATACAGTTTTGGGGTGCTTGTAAACGGAGTGGTATGCTTCCAGATCTTTATACATATTCAGTTATGATAGATGGATGTTGTAAAGCTGAAAGAGCAGAAGAGGGTCGGAAACTGTTTGATGAGATGATAAGCAAGAACATTCAGCCAAATACTGTTGTTTACAATCATCTAGTCGGAGCGTATTGTAGAAGTGGGAGGCTATCAATGGCCTCGGATCTCCGTGAAGATATGAGACACAAAGGAATTTCACCTAATTGTGCTACATATACTTCACTAATAAAGGGGATGTCAATTATTAGCCGTGTTGAGGAGGCAAAACTCCTACTCGAGGAAATGAAGGAGGAGGGTTTGGAACCGAATGTCTTTCATTATACAGCACTTATTGATGGGTATAGCAAATTGGGTCAGATGGTCAAAGTTGAATATCTTTTGCGTGAGATGCATTCCAAGAACATACTCCCAAACAAGATTACCTATACCGTGATGATTGGTGGGTATGCAAGAGGTGGGAATGTAACAGAAGCTTCTAGGCTTTTAAATGAGATGAGGGAAAAAGGGATTGTTCCAGATTCCATCACATACAAAGAATTTATATATGGATATCTTAAGCAGGGAGGTGTTTTGCAAGCTTTTGAAGGCTCTGATGAAGAAAATTATGCAGCGATCATTGAAGGATGGAGCAAACCCATACAATAGCTGATGAATAAGTAAGTATAAGAAAAGGTTTCTGTTTTGGTTCTCAGTGATACTGTTTGCTCTGCTCTGATTGCTTCAGTATCTTGATGGAAATTGCTCTAATTTGTGTATCCTTATGGCTTATACTTGCAGTTGGTAGTTTGAGAGTGGAGCTCTCAGTTTTGATGGAAATTCACGCCCAGGCTTCTTTTTAGAGGAAACACATTAGCCTGGCATTGCTTGGTAGATGTATCTGGCCATTTCAGGATATATGGGTGATTTAACAAGTCCAAGTTACTGGTGCTCCTCAGGTTTAAAAATTGACTGCCACAGAGCCAAACCCATCTGATAAATTCTGGATCAGAGCAGGCACTTCGGACAGCAGTCCTAAAAAGATTATACAGGTACATTAATCTATATACACAGCTTTGTGCCTTATGTATGTAGCAGCTTACATTTCTATGCTTTGGGGATAATAAGAATACGGATCATGTAGAGACCACTAAAATCCTTTAATTGGTATGGTACAACCCTTTTGTTCAGATATCATCAGTGAAAGATCCACACATCATGGACAATCCATCAAAAGCTTACACATTGACATTCATGGCCGCTATTCCAGTTCATGGCATAAGCATGAGAGTGGAATAAAATGACTTCTCTTTTCCAGGTCACATAAATGTAAATACTTCTTACACTTCATTATATAATTCGTCTTTACTTGAACTATCTGTTTGGCTGAAAGTATTGATTTCTCTGTCTCTCTTTCCACTGTGCTTCAGAGAGCTTAAGCCAGTTATGATCGGAGTAGTTTAGATATAATTCTAGCCCGACACGTCGTCACCGGAGACTGGTACCGGAATTTTTTATCAAGATGTTCAGAATTTTTGTCTAGGGAGATTAGTCTAGAGATATGAAAGGTAACGTTATCAACTAACTCAACAACAGTTCACCGTACAGTAATAGACTCAAGTGGGGGTTATATTTCTTTTTTCTTTTCTGATAGACAATTTTTTATTCATTATTTTTCTCTTATAGAGGTGAAAAATAATTTGGATGTACATAAAAGAGTAGAACGAAAATAAGAGTACTTTTTTTCTACTTCCACATTTCCACTGTTCATGCTTCTGTTTTTACTTTTTATGATACTATTGAAAATACCCTTAATAGTCGTTTACATTTTTCTGTTTTTATTGATTTGAGAAAGTCAATGCGAAACATGATATTGTTAATAGTCTTTTAAATTTTCATCTTTTGATAAGTAGATTATTAATTTGGTAAACTTTAAGGGTCTGAATTGGCCGATATTGATAGTATATGTTACTTCACCTAAAGCTAAGTAATAGTATTATCATGGATTACAGTTTGGAACTTTGGATTGGATAACGAGTAATTTTTTGTACACACAATATATACGTTACTCCACCTATTAGGACACGACAAGTTTATCATCGGCTATGGAATTCTATAACATCTGTTACTTGGCCTAAGGCCAAGCAAGTATTAGTATCATCAGATGGATTCCCGCAATGGATCGGATGATGATTAATTTGCACACACTTACGACTGCTGAAAATTCAAAATTATCTGAGTTTTGGGTAATTTGAGAGAGTCGATTACCCGAAAAGCTGGGATCTCTGAAACATGAAAATACATAAGATCACCGGCTTTTTAGTGAAAGGAACAAAGGAAACATATAGATACCAAACAATTTGCACGTGGGTATGGACCATTCTTACTCTCTGCATCCATATCTAACTTCCCACAGATTCTAGGTTCTTCTGTTTATCTCAAATAACGTGTGAATGAAATTATTCTAGATTCTATATTAAATCATAGTAAAAAATTTGTGAACTGGAAGAGGTAAAGTCACTTGTTAATGGAAAGTACATTTCATTTTCATCCAGCTTTCATGGCCCCCTTTTCACCAATTGAGAATATAGACCACATGTGATCTACAGTCTAAAATTAATATGTACAGTATGTATGACTATGAGTCATTATAATCATTACATACAGTACAGTGTATATGCATAGTATGGCATGTAGATATTTATAATCATACATCAATCACATTCCGTACAGTGCGGACGTGTAAATTGAATCTTTAGTCTGAAAACATGCGACTTCACTTTTCAGTCGAAAATGAAGAAACAAAGATTCACTTCTCGTTTTGCGTAGAAGTGTTAACTTTGTAATGTGCATCGCTTTTCGAAATAGAATACAAAACCAAAACCAAAAATGAACCGATCAACCAAACAAGAAAAGGAAAAATATTAGCCAAAATTTTAAAGTTTGAAAATTTTATATGATTTTTTATAGAACGCTCCAACTAAAGCTGAAACGGAAATTAACTAACCAAATTATATTAAGTTCAGTTTTGTTCTTGTCCTCATTCTCTTCTATAAGGAAAACTCGAACCAAACCAAAATCGATATTAAAAAAAAAAATACAAATTAGAATTATTAAACCAAATGTGAGAGTAGTCCAAGAATCTCTAGTTACTGTTCGTATTTTGAACTAGTAATTACCTAATTATATATGCCGCATATATATGATCTGAGCATACACAGAAGACTAATTAACGTATATCACGATCAGAAAACGATATATGGTATGGATTTAAGTATGTTATTATAGCTTTTGCCTTTTAATTGTTAGGCAATATACAACGAAAGATTGCGAAAGCTTAAAATGGGACGGTTAGATTCACTTTTAAGTTTCCACACTTTTAAGACGCATCAACAAATGAAGATTTTTGGTTTAATGTTTAGAGAAAAAAAAACTTAACACTTATACCAAACGTTTAACACATACAGACCGTGCATATATACTGTGTATGTATAGATTTCTGCATATAAATATCCTCCTAAGAAAGGAGTGAAAGATCAAATCCCACACCAATAACTTCATACCGTATATCAATCACACTCAATAGTCTCATGGCTACTAAATTCGTCGTCCTCGCTCAAGTCCACCGCCCCAAAATCTCAGTTTCTACCCGAAAACCTCGTAGATGCAACCAAAACAAACCCCGACCATCGAAATCCATAAGCGAGAACATGTTCAACAATGTTTTTCCTGGCAAAACGATTACGGAAATCTATCAGAATGACTTTAAAACACCAGACCCTCTTACTAATTCACTGCTGTTTACGGAAGATCAGCCAGTTGAAGTCAAAGAAGAGGAGTCGAGTAAACAAGAACACGGGAAGCTATCCAACTGCAACCGCAAAGACGGTAAGTCGATAATTGCAACAAAATACGGAGATTTGAGACGTGAAGTTGCTCAATTAAGCTTGTTGTGGTACATGAAATGTTCCATAAGCTATATCTTACGGAAGGCAAGAGCGTTTTACAATGAGTTTTCTTGTGATACTGTTGGGACTAGCACTATGGTTGTAGTCGATCCATATTTTTCTGTTCCGGTTTTACCGTACAATAATTGATTAAGATCTCCTAGAAAAGTTGTACTCATTTAGAAACTTCGTTGTAATGTGTTGAAAGTCCACATAATTAATGACATGTACATGTATGTAACTAATGTTGAATTAATTCCGTGTAGCGTTACGTGCTATCATCAAAAATACACTTCAAAAAATACAAATGTCGAGTAAACTAGCTCCAGCTAATTAGAAAATAATAATAACAATGACAATAATAAAGTAGAGCAAAATAGTTTCGTATGAGGAAAAGTCACCTTGTTTGTTTTTGTACATTTATTTAAATTTTATTAATTTTAATAATGATCTAAACTTTGAACATGTAGGACATATAGATTTTCTAGTTAAGAGAAAAAGTAGTTTTTCTGTAGTTTAAGATTTTTATAAAGAAAGAAGAAACAAAATAATTATGATGTGGAAATTAGCATAGCTTGTGATCAAAATATACAGTAATTTTTCATAAACCATTACAATAAATCAGATTTCATAAATGATATTGACCACACATTAACAGATAATTCTGAAATGCGACCGAACCGTATAGTCCCTAGTATATTCCTAGCTTAAAATAAGCTCTGAAGTTAGTATTGTTGTTACTTTTTACTGGTCTACTGAGAGATAGAGAGAGGGACAAGGTACTTCTATTTACTTGTTTATGTTGTACGTATGAATAGTATCCATGCATGCAGAATCACATATTCACATGCGTAACGTATTATTAAATTCCATGAGGACCACACACTACAATACTTATATATGGTCCTCTGCATAAGCCATAAATGTTTCTGCACCGTTATTTATGGTAACTTATATTGACTCTTACCTGTCATATTCAATAGGAATTACATGCATGTTCTTCGTTACTTCTAGAACTATATATGATGATGTTGAGAAACTGTAGTAATGGCCGCAATGATCATATGATCACTGATCACCAGAGGTTAGCTAGTAAAAAAAAAGGTTATATTCACGGTGATATAAATGATGATGAGTCTCGTAGTCATGTTGTTAATTATTACTATGAGTCTATGATAGCGATAAAAAAAAAATCATGAATAGTCTTCAGTCATGTTGTTGTTGTTATTGATGATGAGGGACGAGTGGACGACAATGTTTTCTTTACCAAATTAACTACTACGGCTAAAACATTCAAAAAATCTACGGTGGCTAATTATGTGTGATTTCACAAATTTTATAGTGAATGTTCATATGTTTGCAGTTTTAAGTAAGAGACTGGATTTTAGACTATAGCTATGCATAAAAATAATAATATTGATTGACGTCACGTGATAGTGGTTGGTTAACTTTATGGACTTCAAAAATGGGGAGGACGAAGAAACTTATTAAAGATAAAACAAAAAAAAGGAGTAGTTTGATCCTAAAGCCCAATTGGTGTCAATCGGAATTTTATATAGACCCATAAAACCAGGCTCAACATCCCATATGCGGTGTTCAATTGTTTTCCTACACAACACATATCATGAAGTTTGAAACAGATTCGGGGGTCATAAAACTCGAATATTATTGGTTTAACAACCGATTGGAATATTTTTTTATGGAGCAACTCACTTAACAACTGAAAATATTATTTTGTGGACCAAAAATCAAGTATGCAATGTCATATAATCGTACGTAATTAGAAAACTCTAATTATTATATCATCATTCATAGCTGTTGTTGTCATGTTTTTCTAATACTGGATTATAGCCTAATAACGTTTGATCTCCTAGCCTCTGCAATGTTCTAACAAGGATGACCATTATTTCTCTAAACATGAATAGCAAATTTAATGCCGGCCAATAGATGCCATAAAAATATAATCAATCTTTAACTTGTCGTTAAGTCAAACCGTATCTATGATTATAATTGTACTCTATGGTATAGCTCTAATGCTAATCAATACTCCAACATAATAATCGTTTTGCAACTCTGAGTTAATTAATCATATTTACAAACAAACAAAAAATATTTTTCGGGTAAATCACCGTCTTTTATATTTTTTGAAAAAATTATAATGTTATAGTTTTGGCCGACAAACTAAAAATTATTTTAATTTTCCTAAACATTAAAGGTAAAATTTAGGCATTATCCAGATGCTACAACTTTCTTAGTTGACTAGAATCTTAATTTGGTAACACCAAAATCTTCCATTATGAATTAAAAACGATCTAGTTGATCATAAATGGGAGAAATTAATCTTACTCGTGTAATCGTTGGATCATAAAGTATATGTTTTTGGTTGATCATGTAATAATCATGTGATTAGCTTTACTGGCTTTACATGATAATTTTAGTTGATGTTTCTTGAAACAGCCCACATGGAATGTTCCTATTTATTCATAGATACAGTGTAACAAGTTGCAGACATCTTTGAAATAACAATAAGTTATTGTTTTTGTCCTCATATAATTTTGTTCTCAGTTAATCCTTAAGTTCTTATTTATACTTTAATTTCTACAACTTTATAAAAGTAAAAGTATTATTAGCTGCTCCCTTTGTTTTTTCTTTGCTCCATTAATTGGGCCAACAATTAGCAAATGGTATATAGATTAATCTAATTTCAGATCGATTCTTAGCAAGTAGAGATGGTCATAATGTCTTCATAAGCATAAAGCATAAAAACGTTGTGGTATAATGTTTGGTTATGTTTTCATAGACTGTTTTCATATAGACAAGAGGTAATGGACCGTATTATTTCGCTGATTGGATCAAACCTGCAATAGGATAATCATCCATTCAGGAAAGGTAGATAAATAACGACCAATCGCTGTTGAACATGGACCAATCTACTCGAAAATTGTGTTTTTCGTATATAACAAACCCAATCAATTAACAAAACCTGTCTAATTGTTCTGTTGAAAATTATTAAATCAATAGCGTAACGATTTAATATTGGTACATAGTTGGCCAGCTAATGTTTTCTTAAATGCGAACATGTTCGTGTTCATATTAATGTTAATATTTTTTTTTGAACATTTTTTTCTTTGTTTTTATGAGAACATTCCAGAATTTTGGGTACTCCATAGTTTTTTCTCAACTCGGGAAACTATTTTCGACTAAAAACTTTAGGGAATTCCTCTTACATAAGGTTCGAACCCTTGATAATGAGATTTGTATTTCTTCCAATTAATGTGACTATTCTATGACATAACACTTTTAAAATAAATCATATAATACACATTCTACTTCAAATTTATACTTTAATATAGTTTAAATTAACCAGTTAAAAGTTCTTGCAAGTTTGTAAGGTTGTAACACATTACCAATATGTAAACGATGATTACAATACATTATTATTTTATATTTTAAGTCAAACTATTACGCTCGGTATATAGTGGGTTTATAACCATACTCATTAGGGGCATGATCAATATCGACTAATATTATATAAAAACCATAATCATGCAGGTAACTAAAATAATTAGTAAACTATAAGAACATCATTATTTAAGCTCAAACCAAAACTAAGTTATTCATGATATAATTCTCCAAAACATGATCTTCTGCACGGCAACATATCTCAGCCAAAACACCCGACTCTATATATGTGATACTCCATTCCACATTTTTTCAAACTTCTTCATGAATAAAAAGAAGTTTACTCAAATTTATCATTTCAGTAGAAACCTATAAAATATTATTTTAAAATAGGACACGGATTTATTTAAATCAAATCCTTAAAACTTAATAGATTTTTCCCATAAATATTTTTGAATCAGATAAATCGGGATAATTGATGGTATAAATAATGGTTGGTACCACTTTTGTCACCGTGCCATAATTTGAGTTTAAATCCATGTGTGAGTTGAATGCGAGAGAAAAAAAAAAGATGGATATTGATGATGGAGTATTATATGTCATCTAAACTCATATATAATTCATATCTGATGGGTAGGGGTGAAACGATGGATCTGGAGAGAAAATGATTATGTTATCGAACAAACAATAGTTACTCCAAATTGGGGAATATATATTTTATATAAATATTCAACTAATCAATAGTGTAATGATCACCCGATCGAATACAATCATTTGGTTAGCAAACATACAAGTTGATTAAACTGTGCATGAGCACAAAATAGGTACTCCATTAATCTTCATACGACTACGAGAAACCGATATCCACAAGTATGTTAATTCACAATTATGTTTCATTACCACTTGCGTCATTGGTGTGATCAGACGACAGTGGATGATAATTCATATTTGGAGCCCACAGCTTCATGGTTGTGGACTTATCTTGAAACGAGCCTTAGTGATCAACTAGATGAAGACCAATTAGAATTGGTTGGACAAAACTTTTCCATCACATTGTCAATCTAACTTTAATGTGACGTATCTAAATTCTTCTCTTCATCGATTGGTTATAGAAAAATTTAAGCGGACAATAAATGTTATCTAAAACAGACAATCACAAACTAGCAGAAGTTATAAACAGGTTCTCTGTGAGACTGCGACTATCCTTTTCACCAAAAATTTAAGAAAGATATATATAATTATTCTATGTACAAAAAAATGTTATGTTTAAATTTCTAAAAATGCTACATGTAGCATTGCATTAATTATTATGTTATTTGATCTAGTTGTGTTTTTAGTTAGATTTTTTTTTAAAAACAAATCTCTAGTCATAATTTAATTATATAGATTCAATAATTCAAGTTCTTTATGATATTAGCTAGGTTAATTACAAATTATAATTTTTTTTTTTGTTAACACTAGCTCTCAGACGTTTGGGTCAAACTCGTTATAGCTTATGTTGGTGAGACCCTAAAGAAAACGAAACTCGTGAAGTTTGCATTTGGGTAAATTTTTGGATTGAAAGTTGAAACACATTATCATTACCGTGTGACAGATTATTATACGCATATATCACTAATCAGTTGACTGCATTTACCATTCAAAATTCCTTGTTTATTCATATGGTATTTTTTTGGGTCTAATCATATGGTATTATTACTAAACTTCTTCTACATGAAATCTGCAAGTGTTAGAGAATTGTAACAAGTGAAGTTTCAAAATTGTATAAGCAACGTGGAGACAGATCTCAGAACGACTTATATAGGAATGAACTCCTGTAAAAACGTATGACAAGAGCACTCTAAAGAGATCCACAATCCAGTTAACGTAAACACTTATACTTTGTCAAGTTCAGTTGTCTTTCGTACTTATCATTGTATTTTCGAGTTGATTTTAAAATAATATTCGATCTTAGTTTTCTATTGTCCTCATTTGTTTTTGTTTGTAAGATTACTGGCCACAATACATATGTCTCTCCATCAGGAAATATTTGTCCCCTTCCCAACTAGAATTCGAATTTGAAGTCTCGAAGACGCAAACCCTTAAAAAATACGAAAACTCGCCCTTAGCACAAAACCTATTTCACTCTGATTATTGTTCAATTTTTTTTTTTTGGCTTCAGATTATTGTTCAATTAAACGGGAATTTATCTTCCTATTTCAATCTTAATCCTAAAAAATGTTACGGAAATTTTGTAACCGAATCTTGACATCCACAAAACTGTAAAATAGACGGAAATATTTGTCAACCGTGTTACAAGAAGTTATAACGTATAGTAAATCAGCAATGTTAGCTCTTCAGCCTCGTTCGGTCGCATCGTTATCTATCGCCTAATTCCAATTATCGAGTGGAAATGGAAAACACGCGCTGGTTATGAACGTGGAGGTCAAACTAAAAACGGACGCAAATGTAATGAAACCAGGCCATGTCGAACTTTAGAATTTATAAAAAGTTACTTTTAACTAGAGATACATAACTCAACAGCTGTTGTGACACATGCAAGAATAATCGCACCGCCAATCACGTGCTTCCAATCACTCCATCTACCGCCACGTATCATCCAGACGCTCATTCTCCAATCATATGTTTCGATCCTCCCGCCGATTACAATTATACTACTAAAACGGTAATTAATACTTAGTTCCGATTAAATGCTCTCTTGGCTCATTAATTATAATTATATTGACCAGCAGCACAAGTCACCGGAATCTGGTTTTGGGAAACAAAAGTAATCCTCCTGAGTCTGCTTTGTTCTACAGCTGTCACCAATTCTTTTAATCTATACAGTAGTATAATTTAGTCTTACTCCAATGCAATATGTAAATCAATTTCAAAACCAGTAAAAACATAGAACTTTGTTTAATATTAATCAAATCAAGATTTGAATGTGGCTCGTTCCTTCCACTTAACTTAACCATTGACAATGATACATAAACCATAACCATAAGGCATGTTAGTGAACTGAATACCTTCTCTAATTAATGTCGTCAAACAAATTATATTAATCGCCCTACTATGTTCCAAAAGATTATCAATATATAAAATATATGACAGTAGTTTTGGGAATGTTTTACGCTTTGTTTTATTTTAATTATTTTATATTGACCCTTTCATTTGATATACATTTTAAAGAAAACTATTTTTTTAATAAATATTTGAAAGTTAACTTTAAACTAAAGGTCTTTTTGAAAGCACTAAAATTAGAAGTGTCATTCTATTTCAAGATTGGTCAGTTCAAAATATAAATATGTCAGAAAACATATAGTTTCAAGTTTCAGCTACACTACTTCTCTACCAGCTTTTATACCAAGTTCCAGTTTTAAAGGTTTCTCTTTTGTTTGGCTTATATATTACCAGTTATAAATGCTGATATAAGAAAAAAAATAGATTTGGTATAACTAAAGTTATTGTTTGATAAAATAATAATGATATGTTTTTTTTTTTGGGGAGATGTGTAGAGTTGTATCTGAATTAGTTCAGCAGGTAGTTACAAACTCCATTAGAGATTTGGCATTAATAAAAAAATGTCGAAATATGTTTGAAGCCTTTCACTCTTAATGTGCTTTTGTAATAATTTATGTATTTTACCTTTAAGAGATAAGATAAGCTTCGAATTGAATTAATGAGCTTTTGAGGTTCGGATGGACCGAATTGTCTTTGTTGTTTAGCTGTTACATCACTTCGGTCCCTTTTTTTTTTTGCTTGCTTCTCTTCTTCATCTATCTTTCTATATATTTTTAGATTAACTAATGCAATGTTTTTTTAAAATGAAACATGTCCACCAATCGTATTGTCTGTAACAGTTTCCGGCTGATGTCTGATTTTCTAAAAATTGCCAACAGCTGTGTTTCAAAAGACTAATCTCTTACTACTCATTGATTGTATATTTTTACGAATAATATTTTCGAAAAGATGAGATCCTTCTCTCTTTTTCACATTACTTTTTCCCGATTTGTTTTTTATTCATTTTAGGGTATACACCTTTTGTTTGTTAATGGGTGTATTTTATGTCAAAATACTTACCTAACTATTCCGCCAAAGTTAGACTTTAACTGGTAGGTATTCTGAAAGAAATGAGTTAAATGATTAAATGAATTTTTTTATTTTTTACATGAATCAAATCAATAAGAATGAGATCAAACGGACCCCTTTTTTCCTTAAACAAAATAAGATTTTGTCTATTATTCTTACGAATATTTTAAAATGTTAAAAATTGGGATCGTTGCCATTACAATTTACAACATTGAAACAAGAAAAAGTTGCGATTAATGAAGCTACCTACGGTGAGGTCGCATATAGAAAAGAAATTCCCATTATTAAAAATGAAAAGACAAGACAGTCCTTGTTTCCGAACAAATCGTCAACCGTTGGTTGGCTGCGGAACGCGTAACTTGGAAGCTGATAAGATTCGTTACATTTCAACAACACCATTACCGGTCCGACCGGATCACGTCACCCACTCCCGACATTCGGTTCGGATCCTATCCAACCCATTTTAAACCGAAAACCTTATTTTTTGTGTCAAGTGTCAACCCACTATTGGAAGTCTTCTTCACGAACCCCCATTTTATGTTAATCTTTGATATACGACCCCTTAGATTTTAATTATATTGGTCATTCCCACAAAATCATCAATGTGACCAAGTAATTATTAAAATCAGATGTCATTAATAAACTGTCAGGATTTCAATTTGCCAAGTTAAGTGATAAGTTGAACTCATAATGTATTTTTCTAAGAGAAGAACGTACTTGATTACATTCTTAAAATTTTCATAGTTAATTATCTTTAATTTTATTAAATTATTTTCCAAATAAAACATTATAATTTTATACTAAAATTGTTTTAAGCAATATAAATCTTAAAATCAAAATCAAAATTTGAAAAATTATTGTTTGAAGTAAGCTATTCTATCAACATTAATATGTACTTTGCAATTAAAAAACAGCTGAAACCAAATAATAATAGTATTAATAAAAGTGAAATACAAATATATAACATATCTTTGCAATTAGAAATTTTAAAATTTTGATAAACTGTTTTACATACTGTAATATATTGATAAAAGTGAAAGACAAGATATTATTAGATTCTTATAAAAAATAATAATAAAATATGCATAGATATATATAGGCATTGATCTAACAGAATTTTCTAAACTGATATAGAGATATTATATTAAAATAAATGTTAATTTGCAAAAAAATAATTTGGATATTTCCATATTCTTTTTAATCTAGATATTTTAACATGTTTTTTTTTTGGTGTGAAGATATGTTTGATTTCTTTATTATACTGTTATTGTTATAAATTATTCCAAGAGAAACATTGATTTATTTTATTATATACTTATATTTCTATTTGGTGTCAATGTAAGGGGTCGTGTAAAGAGAAAAGAAACAAAGGGATATATTTGTAAGGAAATAATAATTCCGGGGTAAAATCAGAAAACATATGCTGTATATAAACACATCATCGTCTCGTACACACCACCCTTTGTTTTATTA
Source organism: Sisymbrium irio (assembly GCA_000411075.1). Lineage (NCBI taxonomy): Eukaryota > Viridiplantae > Streptophyta > Magnoliopsida > Brassicales > Brassicaceae > Sisymbrium > Sisymbrium irio. The sequence continues at coordinate 686,889 of KE156194.1, read as the reverse complement.
TACTCTGTGTGTGTGTGTTTTTTTTTCTTTTACCGAAAACGAACGAATCAGTGTCGGCTCTTGGGTTCCGAAAACACACAAAAAAAAAAACATCGTACGTCTGATCCAAAACGCGCGTTATATAAACGCTTTTTACTATTTCGGGTGAATCCTTGTACTGCCGCCATTGCTCGGAAATCGCGTCTTCGGGCAATGTGCTGAAACTGAGTCACCATCCGAGTTAGCAAAGTGAAAACTTGGAGGTTTTAGGACTAATCACAAGTTGGGTTTTGTGAGAAACCGCGTTTCCAAGTAAGTGCGTTTGCGGCAGAAACTTTCTTTCCAAGAGAGAGTGTTATTCTTTTCCCAGTATGCAAAAACTGATTCCCTTCTCGTTGCTTTCTTCTACGTACAGCAAAAGACTTCGAATTATTGTTTGGACAAAACATCCTAACAAAACTTTTGCAGGAAAAGTTTTTTCCTTTTTGTGTTTTATTGTCGTTTTTATTAGCTGGAAATTTGGAATCTGAGGTACCGCAAAAAATCTACTAAAAGCTGAATAAAAACATTTTTTTTTAGATACGAAATGATGTAAAATAGATAGTTCGGATCTAAACTAAGAAGTTTGTCTACTTCTGTGTTGTTTCCTCTAAATTGGGGGATCTTCTCTTTTAAGTACATTTGTTTTTTTTGGGCTCAAAGTTCTCTTTTTAGTACTATGATGCCGTTTTTGTTTAGCTATTTTCTCTTTTTACATGTACTTCATTTTGTATATATATTCTTTAATTTATTACTTTTTTTTACCAGTTTCTTGTTTTCTTTCACCAGAATGTTCAACTTCAAACAACAATGGTTGATTCTTGTGGTATGTTCGTTAGCCATCTTGAAAGCAGAAGGATTGTTTGTCAATATTACATTTGTTCGTAACGCCGTCGCTAAAGGGGCCGGTGAGTTTTTATATATATTGATCTATAATTTGGTCAAAATTAAGTTTGTTTCTTTTTGTATTTTTTAATCTTTAAATTTATGATTTTTTATTTTTTTGTAGTTTGTTTGGATGGTAGTCCACCAGCTTATCATTTACACAGAGGTTCTGGAACTGGAATCAACAGCTGGTTAATACAGCTTGAGGTTTTGTTTCTGCTTTTTATTTTTCTCTTGTGTTCTGTTTATTCCTGCTTTCGCTTACTCGGTGCTCATATCGTATAGTTTATGGCCTTTATTTTTGGTTACTAGTTTGATCTTTTGGGACTTGGGATATGATTTTGAATGATAATTTTGTGAAAGTAACTTTAGTTTTATTGGAAATTCTTGATTTTAGGGAGGAGGATGGTGCAATAACGTAACAAACTGCGTTAGTCGGATGCATACTCGATTAGGTTCATCAAAGAAAATGGTGGAGAATCTTGCTTTCTCAGCTATTCTTAGCAATAAGAAACAATATAATCCTGGTATGAATGCAATTAGGTTTTGACTAACTCTTGGTTAAACAAAAGATTGGTTTTCTTAGGCTTTGTTCTAATGGGTTTTGGGGTTCTTGGAAAATGGCAGATTTTTACAACTGGAACAGAGTGAAAGTTAGATACTGCGACGGGTCATCATTCACAGGAGATGTGCAAAGAGTGAATCCTGTAAGTATTAAGAAGAAAACATTAAAGATTTGTTTTGAACGTTGTCAAGGAAGAGTTTTCTCTTCCTTATTCGATAATCGTAATGGTGATTTGATCAGGCTACTAATCTTCACTTCAGAGGTGCTCGAGTTTGGCTAGCTGTTATGCAGGAGCTGCTAGCTAAAGGCATGAGAAACGCCGAGAATGTAAGCTTTCTTCTTTTTTTTTTTCTCCACAAACAAGCTTTTGATCCTTAAAATGTGGTCTAAAACGTTGATGAAAACTATGACAGGCTGTTTTGTCTGGGTGTTCTGCTGGTGGGTTAGCTTCGCTGATGCATTGTGACAGTTTCCGTGCTCTGTTACCGATGGGTACCAAAGTAAAATGTCTTTCAGATGCTGGTTTTTTTCTCAACACGTAAGACAATTGTTCCATTGTGAACATTCTTTATCTATCTACCAACTGACTCTAAAAAGTACCAAAGATTATAAGGTTTTTTCGCTGTATATAATGAACAAGTTTCTGTACAGTCTAACAAAAATATATTTTCGTCGGATGTATTTCAGGAGAGATGTCTCAGGAGCTCAATACATTAAAACATACTTCAAAGATGTGGTTACTCTACATGTAAGCGTTTTATTTGCTTTTTCCTTCATGTAAGTGGATACAATTGCACATTCTTGTTATTGGACTTATAAGAGAAATGCTTTTGCAGGGATCAGCAAAGAATTTGCCGAGGTCATGCACATCAAGATTGACCCCTGCAATGGTAAAAAGCATTCATGTTACGTTTGTAAATCCCTTTTTTGTTTCTCTTCAATTTTACTAATATAATCATTACCAACAAATCACAGTGTTTCTTCCCGCAATACGTAGCTCGCCAGATTAGTACTCCTGTATTCATTCTTAATGCCGCATACGACTCTTGGCAGGTAAGTTATCTCTTTGTAACTACCAAAGATCTCCAAAGAAACAGATCTTTCAGCTAAATTAAGTATTTTGCATAATCTAAGTTCTAAAAGCTTATCTTTAAATTTCCTATATCTTTCTCAGATAAAGAACATTTTGGCCCCTCGTGCTGCTGATCCTTACGGAAAATGGCAAAGTTGTCAACTTGACATCAGGAATTGCCAACCAAACCAGCTCAAAGTTATGCAAGGTTAGCGTCAGAACTAAAAGCTATTCAAGAACGTGATTTGTTTTCTTGGATGTTTTCTTAACAGCATTGCATAAGAAGGTTTTTGAAATTTCCGGGTTTTATGTTCTTTAGATTTCAGGTTAGAGTTTTTGAGCGCGGTGATAGGTTTAGGGAGATCTTCATCAAGAGGGATGTTCATAGACTCTTGCTACACTCACTGCCAAACCGAGACACAAACTTCATGGTTCTGGCAAGATTCTCCTATTCTAAACCGAACGGTAAAAAAATTCACAAACTCTTCTTTTGAAACATAAGGTCATACTAAAAATCAATATACATTGTGTTCTTGTGATCATTAATCTTCTTAATGTTGTTTTTGTGAGCAGACAATAGCAAAAGCTGTTGGAGATTGGGTTTATGACAGAAAATCGTTTCAGAAGATAGATTGTCCTTACCCTTGTAACCCTACTTGCCACCACAGGGTTTTCACTCCTCTAGATGATCCTCCAATTTAAGAAAAAAATATATAGATTTATTATTTTTTAAAGAAAGAAAGATTGCTTATAAATGATTCATTTGTCACATATAGTGAAATATTCTTTAGATTTAGCTATATAGAAAAGAAAAAAAAGGTGTGTGAGATTCTTGAGTGTTGAGGAAAAGCAAAATGAGTAATTTTCTCCCAGCACTTGTCTTGTGTGCGGGGTAATTAAGTTGCTCTGTTTCTCTTCCATTCTTATGTAAAATGCATAATTGTTACTTTTATTCTGATAAATAAAGTATAATTCTTTTCATACTCAAGTTTGATTCTCTCTATTGTCCACAATATTATTTGCATATCTCCAAATTTTGAAGAAACATTCTCATCTTTTTTATTTTCAAATTCATGAAATTGGAAGGTTTCAAAGTTCCTAAAACTTCTAAGAGTCATCTTTTTAAGGTGATAAATGTTTGATAAAAAAAAAGTTGGGAAACAATTATAACAAAGTAAAACGACGATAGAGAAATGTTGTTGGCAAAGAAAATATATAATTATAATGAACACGTTACACAAAAGTAAACCTAAACATATCAGCATTCATGAGAGACATCGCTAACAATACAGGCGACCATCTTTAGCAACAACTTTTGTTTCTATCGTAGATCGGAGTCGTTTGCTCTATCAATTATCATAGTTAGTTGCGCTAGTATCAATTTTTAAACGAACTATACCATATTTTTTGTTTGACAACAATGCATTAAATTCGTAGTTTAATCATGATGGTGATAAAGTGATAATGCTAACATAAACCACTAATCTAAAAACTTTGATGGAAAAAGAATAATTTCTTGTTGCTACAAAACTTTTTTTGATGCTGTTTATGCTTTATGCAAAACCCATATGCCATTATGCTGTTTTGTATTATTGCATTTGGCACGCGGTTTCGGATTGATAATTTCCCTTAGAAAATAGTAGATGACAAAATCAGTGATGAAGATTTTCGATTGGGATCTCGAGGTAGCTTCCTTAATCAACAATTATTCATTTAGTTCTTAAATACAATACTTGTCAATGAAATCAACATCAACCCAATGTCTCTAATTTACAAAGTTCCACGGTATATGACACTCCGGTTACTCGTAGATCACTAGATTGAATAAAGATAAAATAGAGAAAGGTCTGACTTTTAAATCTTGATATTTTATCAGAAAGCTCTAAACATGTTTTGGCTGTTGCGCAGCTACTCGTTCGGTGCACCGACACTTTTTACTTTTTAGTACTCGTGCCAAATCATACTTTCTCTTTCTTATGTAATAATTGTGTTCATAGATTTCTAAAGATAACAAAGATAACAAAGATAACAAAGATGACAATATACGATGAATTATTTATATAATATATGAATGTAAAGTATTGGTGAACACATAGATTCATTTTTCTCCTGTCTAGATTAAACTTTGACGAAAACGGGTAACACAAAGCCGATAGAAGACATATCCTTTTCGAAAAATGAAATTGGAGTTACAAAAACTCCTAAAAACTAAAGACAGCCGAACATTTCCGAAGATCGAATCGGATAGTTACAAGAACTCCTAAAGACTAAAGACAGCAGAAAACAGAAGTTTCCCTGGAAACAGAAATTGGTAGAAACTGTTCTCCAAAAAAAAAAAACATACCAACTAAAAATTAAAAAACTAGTGAAAATTGAGAAAACAAATATAAATAATAAATACACGAGACATCCATGCAAAAGCAATGGCTGAGGAAGGGAGGAATAGAGAGAGTGTATCATCTTTTTTTTTTTTTAAACATAGAGAGAGTGTATCATCATTTCTTCGAACTTTATTAGAAGAAATCATAAACCACGGTAAAAATAATTCAGGGAGATGATGACTGATGTGAGGCACATGCTGAAACTGTTTCCAACCCGGAGCGAAAGTAGCGTGTCTACCTTAAATGTAATGACATAGCGTGTGTACTTACTTTTTTAATGTAATGGCATGTATTTAATCACACCGGGTTAGATTTTTAAAACATAAATTTTTTTGATCGAAAAAATGACTAAGATTTATACAACGTAGTTTCTTGACGTTGGATAACCTGGCGAATCTACTGACACCCACGCTATGCCACTCACAAGTATCTTATAAAAAGGATAAACCTTTATGCAAATTAAAGCAAAGGAATATAATTAAAAAGTAAATTAAAAAGGAAAAAGTGTTTTTTATATGCAACTTGTGCATGTATCTATATATAGCGGAGAAGACAACAATGGCTGGCTTCCATAAACCTCTAAAACTCTCTTTCAGATTCCTCTCTTTCCATTTCATAAACATACACAAACAAAACAAAGGGAAATTCATTTTTATTTCTCTTTCCCAAAGCAAAGAATAATTAAAGGACTCCATTCTCACAAGGTATGCTTTGCTGGTGATTTTTTATTTGAATTTCCTGTCTCCTTTTTAATCTTACCAAAGGTTGTTATCATTTTATGGAATTAATTACGGTTGCATAATTTAAAGATTATTTGAATATATGGTTTTAATATCTGTCTTTGTCACATGAGATTTTAATCTTGTTTATAATTACTTCCCATTTAGAACTCAAGAAGCCCGCAGATCAGATAAATTTTCGTCTCATTTATGTGAATGGCATCGATACTTATCGAAAGGATGTAATTCAAAAAATTTCTATGCGGTCCAATAAGTTTGGATCTTTGGATATGATTTCTTTTGTCAACGAAAATGATTTTGTATAAACTAAATTTTCTTGCATAATTCCTTATGATCTAAAAGGGTAATTCGAGTATCTCAAAATAACAACGGACCGTAATAGGCTAATAGCAACTAGCAATGTCATTAAACTACGGATTAATAGTTGTTTAGTTGACTATACTCTGACTAAGATAATAATTACTGACCACCTTTTTGGGTTGTCTGAGAAAACTCGAAGATTTTTAAACACGCACATGGATGAATGTCTTTTCTTTAGTTCCCTGTTTTTTTTTTAATCATATCCGAGGTCAATGGTGATCTTTAATAGTCTAGATCTCCATCAGTAATAATGCGGAATAGTGGAGTCTTATAAAGAAAATGGAATATAGGATGTCCGTTTGAAGAACTAAAATGTTCATTGAATGTATAGAATGGTTGAAAAGTTGAATATAGATCGTAATACCACATGATACGTATCAGGAAATATCACGATCTCGTGTCAATCACATCCGATCCCAATATATAAGGTCACGCATTGACACCAGATCGTGATAGTTCGTAATAATACGTCTAGTATGTTACCATAAAAACCACTGCTCTTTCGACAAAATTTGATTGACAACAATACAAGTTCGATAACAAACTTTAACTAGATCGCAAGCTTGTTTATCCATTTGAAATTGGTACAGAATGGGGAAGCTTAACCAATGTTGGACAAGTGTACTAGTGTTGGCATTAGTGGTGATCGGAACAGGAGCCGTTCCCATCACTTATCTCCAAAGCGCCGTTCCTAAAGGAGCCGGTAATATGCAACATTAACGATCACCATTTGCATTAATCTATTAATTCAATATGTGTATTGACAATTGCTTCATATTAAATCAATATTTGTAGTGTGTTTGGATGGGAGTGCACCGGCTTACCATTTCGACAAAGGGTTTGGTTCGGGGGTTAACAATTGGATTGTTCATATGGAGGTAAGAGTTTTGATTAGTAATAATTGGAAGAATTGTACAAAAATGAAATAATACTGCGGAATGAAATGACAAATATTATTGCCAGTTTATTGGCATTTACATTTATATCGATTATCGTAGTTCTGTATAGTTGTGTCACTGATAAGAACTTATGAACTCTGCGGTCATTCTGCGTTTGCCAATCAGTAGCTAATGTTTAGAACTTATCTTATTGTGGCATAGAAAAGACGTATCCAATTAATATATAATGCTTAGTAAGTTAGATTAGGTAAAACGAATTGGAATTAATGTTAATGTTTTGTCTTAGGGAGGAGGATGGTGTACTGATGTGGCTTCGTGTAGTGCGCGTAAGAATACAATGAAGGGTTCGTCCAAATTCATGAACAAAGACTTTGGTTTCTCCGGTATCTTGGGTGGCAAGCAAAACACTAACCCAGGTCTAAACTACATTGTCTTTTATTTTAATTATTTCCAATTATCCAACAAATTGTTTTTCTTCTGAGAGCTGACGTTCAAAGGTGTTTATTCTTTACTTCATTTTTTTTCTAATTTAAAGGCTTTTCTTTTCTTCAGATTTTTACAATTGGAATAGAATCAAAGTACGTTATTGTGACGGGTCATCTTTCACCGGCAATGTAGAAGCCGTTAATCCGGTAATTATTTTATATTTTCGTCACAAAGGTTACATTATTCTCTTTTTGCTGTAATATTTTAATTATTCATATTCAAAATTATATTGTAGGTTTAATGATCGGAACTTTTTGAATATTTACAGGCGAATAAGCTGTTCTTCCGCGGTGCACGAGTTTGGCGTGCGGTGATTGATGATCTTATGGCCAAAGGAATGAAAAACGCTCAAAACGTATTATATATTCATATTTTAACATCTTTTTTGTATTAAATTAAATTTCTTACTTTCTTACTAATTTGATAAAACTTTTCAGGCTATACTCTCCGGTTGTTCAGCGGGAGCATTGGCAGCGATCCTACACTGTGACACTTTCCGGGCCATACTCCCCCGAACAGCTAGAGTTAAATGTGTTTCTGACGCCGGTTACTTTATCCACGGGTACGTCATCCGTGGACTTTACATATATGGTTAAGGACGGCCACGGAAACGTGGACTTTGCATATATTATTTACAATAACTCATTTGGATTTTATGAAACAGTAAAGATATCTCAGGAGGATCATACATCCAATCTTATTACAGTAAAGTCGTCGCACTCCATGTACAGTTTCTCTCCTCTCTCAGTCTCTCATTTAACATCTCATTATTGTAAATCCTTATTATATATGATGGAAGGATAATCCTAAACTCATTTTTGCCTAAATCATTTTGCAGGGATCTGCGAAGAGTCTTCCAGTTTCATGCACCTCAAAAATGAAACCAGAACTCGTATGTAGACTATCTATCCCAACATATATAGTTGATCTCGACACTTGTTGGCATCTACAGAGCGATATTAACGTGTTCGTTGTTCGTTTTTGGCAGTGTTTCTTCCCGCAATATGTCGTTCCTTCCATGCGAACACCGCTCTTTGTCATTAACGCTGCCTTCGATTCCTGGCAGGTCGGATACATTATACATACATTTTTTATATACATTTTATATACAAATACATTCGTTACACACAAAAACAAATAATTGATACATATACATTGAATACGGTGATGTTTCAGATCAAGAACGTTTTGGCTCCGACGTCAGTAGATAAGCGCAAAGAGTGGAAGAATTGTAAGCTTGATCTCAAGAAATGTTCTGCCGCTCAGCTCAAAACCGTCCAAGGTAAACTACTAATTCCGTAATTAAACCGAAATTTAAGAGGTAGGTTCATGCTGATTATGTTCCAGTTTGTAGTCCAGATGTTTATTTTGTCTCCTATTTAGGTTGATTAATTTGCTACGGTGTGACCAGATTTGGCTCAATCCCGGTTTGATGGTAAATTAGACTAAACCGGGCTGGTTTAAAACATGACAGGGTTTAGGGATCAAATGATGCGTGCATTGGCGCCGATTCACACAACAACGTCTAGAGGATTGTTCTTGGACTCGTGTCACGCTCATTGCCAAGGTGGAAGCGCCGCGTCTTGGTCCGGTGCCAAAGGTCCCCAAGTCGCCAACACGGTAACTAAATATTTCTCAAAAATATATTTTTTCAATTTCATTTTTTTGCTTTTATTTAATTTCCATTTTTATTTTTTCTACAGAAAATATCGAAAGCAGTGGGAAACTGGTTCTATGGCCGGAGTGCATTCCAGAAGATAGACTGTCCGTCGCCAATTTGCAATCCTACGTGTCCTGCTATCTCTACTGACGAATAGATCTCAATTTATATATTCAAAAAAAGAAATGCTCAGTTTTTAATTTCAACCAAAAAACCTCTAGAATATTGGGGTTTATGAGTTTCCCGAATCGGATTAAAAATTATTATTGCTGAGGAATAAAGAGTTTAAGACACAACTGCAACAAAATTGAATAAAAAGAGTATGTTTTGTATTCTCCATTCATTTAAAGATTATTTCCTTTATTAATACGAATTTCAAAAGCTCTCTAATTTATACGAATTTCTAGAGAGAGAGAGAGAGAGAACACACAAAAGCTTTGATACAGTGAGTGTGATTCGTTGAGTCTTTTAGCGTTACTCCCAGTTTTGGACTTTGGAGAGTTAAAGATTCCGACTTTGCTTCAGGGCCGTCGACGAAGTTCGTTGCTTTTAACAAATCTTTCAACTGTTCCAGAGCGTATCGATGGATTCGGCGTTATTGGATAAAGCTTGGGACAAATGGGTTGCGGGTAACATCGGCTCTTCAGGTAATTCTCTGATTAGGGTTTCTTCTTTGAGAGAGAGTCTTGTTGAACAGAGGAATGAAAACCCAGAAAAGGTAACTTTTTTTGTGTGATAAAATCTTAATTCAGGAAGTCCATTGAAGGCTGCTGTTTTGATTAACTACGACCCTACAGGACCTTCTCGTCTCTTATCAACAATGTAAGCAATGTTATCTCATTCTATGTCTCCTCCTCTTTACAAAAGCTTGTTTCGTTTCAAGTTTGGTTTTTGCAGTAAGAGATCCAGAGTTGATTCTGTTTATTCACTTTTCACTTAATCTTGAGGCTGAAATCTGAGTTCTTTGCAGAGCTGAACAAGAAGGGATTGATCTCTATCCTGTTGATCTGAAGCAATTCAAAGATTTCATGAGACGTGGCAACCTTCCTACTGAGACCTTTGTTCTTGGATCCAACCAATGTAAAGTGTTTAGTCTTTTTTTTTTCTTCTTTTGCTTGGAGAGTGTGTACGTTTATTGGTTTTAATAATAGGACTTGAGATTTTGTAGACATGGTGACATCAATCCACGAGAGTTGGTTTGCTGCTCGATGCTTAAACACATCCCAGCCTTCTGGTGAAGGAGCTATTGTTATGCAGACCGCGTTTTACGTATTGGTTGCTCTGTGAGTTCACACTTCACACTCTGCTCAATTGCATCTCTTCTTCTTTTACATTTTCAATCTCAAACCAAGAAGCTTATTGAAAGCACCCGCGACGTGTTTCTGATTCCACTGTGTTCTTCTTGCAGATATGATGGATCGATTGGTTCAGCTTCTCGAGCTATGGCTGCAGCTGATCAGTTTGCATCACACCTGAGTCGGAAAAACTTTTAGCTTCATCTTTTGTGAAGATCATGAAGAAACACTATTAGTCTCTGCTGTATTGACTGTGTGTTTGAGAAGTATTATCAAGTTCGATGAACGGTTTTCAAGTTATGTGCATCTTTTAATAATAAGAAAAGTCAGAAATTTGTTGGTGCAACAAGACTATGCTTACGGCTACAGAGAACACCCCCATTTCCATGAGCAACTTATCTCAGCATACATTCGTTTTATTTCAGTTCCAAGGCTGGAAGAATTAGGAGTTGTTGCTATGTAATCTTTGAAACTGGCCGAGTTCTTGAAGCTGGAAACTTCATGTCAGAGTCATGAGTCATCAGTGTTGTTCAGGTAATAGGGATCGTGTTTGCAAACTCTCCCTGCAATTACCATTTAGAGCAAGTGACACACCCTGCCATTAACATTTCAGAACCGTTATGTTGTGTAAGAACATATCATCCAGATGAATAATTTACCCGTGTGTCTGATGTATTTATCGAGAATCGAAATCAAAACATGGATGAACAACCTTCTTAATAAGAGAAGCATACAGAAGATTAATTAGCGAAAAAGAATATAAAAAAAGTCAATATGACCAGCTAGAGTAACGAGATCTCTACCTTCTCCTTATTACTGAGATGGTGAAAGACGAAATGTGAAATCAGAGAATAAAGCAGTTTCTTTTGTTTATAAAATATCAAAAACCAGAAACTATTGTGTCAGAAAAATAAAAAAAAAGGAGAAACTATATTGGATTGTAAATTTGTAATCATATGTTTCTTTACAGAATATAGAGGTTTGGGTTGAGCTTGAAAGCGAAACTTCATGGCCTGACAAGAAAAAGCTTGAATCACATGATGCTTTCTTGTTTTTTTGTTTGTAAAAATCCCAACACTTTTATGATCATCTATGCTTACATCCTTTAATAGAAAGCATAATAAATAATTCCAAACCTAATAACTCTCCATTATTCACCCACTCACTGCAAAATTCAGTCTTGGTCTCGATTTAGTTAAGTGTGTGTGTTTTCGATCGGTTGGGGTTTTGTGTTCAGTAATTAGAAAATGAATGCTTTTTTTATGGTTTCTATTGATTTTTAGTTGACTCATTTTATTCAGATTATTAAGCATCTATGAGTATGATTTAACATATATTGCAAGTAAAAAGCCCTATAAAAAGGAGGAGAATCTTTTGCCATCATCAATAGTAAGATCTTGCAGAATTGATTTACTTTAATTTTACTATAGTAATAATGTTTAAAATACATCAAAAAGAAAAATAGATTAAAGAGGAGAGCAGCTGAAAATAAGGAACTTGCTCATTGACAAAAACAGAGAACTTTTTGACCAAACTGCTAAAATCCAGTTAGCATTAGTGATTGTACACACTGCAGTTTAGATCCAACTAGAAAAGTCTGTAAGAAACAAAAAGATGCATAAAGCTAAAACATGATTAACCTGCAAATGAAACGCATCGTCAAACAACCAACCAACTTAGATATTAAATACAACATGACCAAATAACTAACTACTAGTTTTTAATTTTTTTTCTTGCGTAACGTTTGTTTTCCATTAGCATTTGCATTTATTCCGCAGTAAACGGTGCTAATCGTATTGATTCTGTTTCTTACTTTCTTTTAGCTCCACACCATTTGTTCTCTTAAACAATTCACAACTCTTAACAAATTGAACAACTATACATCCAAAAAACGGAAAATTTCACATGCCTGTAATGAAAATCTCTCATCGTTTCTTTGTACAAGTAAACTTAATCATCGTCATACATACATACGCACATACAGAGGATTGTCAAATCGTATTTCCTCAGTCATCAACATATGTATAAACGAGTGTGGGTGTATACATAATATCAGTTGTTAGTTTTCAGATGTTAGGGAACAAAATCAACAATAAGAAAGCCAAAAGATTTGCCTCTAGAAAACCTAACATAACATAATTTAGGTAAATGAAATTTGACTATTTTACCTTTGACGAATTAAACCGGTCATCTTGAAACTCATCGTCAATACCTAACCAAAGTAAAACCAATACATAAACCCTAAAAGATTCTCAAGAACAGAGCTCATTAATGGTCACGTCTACCCTCGGAAATCAATTCATAAGAGGATAATAACAATTAACTGTAAACGGATTGTATATAGTTACAGTAACAATATCTAATATTTCAAACCCTAGATCTTGAATTAAAATATTCTGCAGCAGCTAACAAATTATAAAAGTTATTTAAAACGAAGGCAATATCACAATAAAGATTCGAACTTTCAGGCAAGAATAAAAACAGAGACTCAAGAAGATTCAAAATTCACATAAGTTTTTTTTTTTTTAAAAAGGGATGAAAATTCAGCACCTTGATTTGGGACAACCCAATAGCTTAAAACCGAACAAAGTTAGAGACCTTTTTTTTGCCAATAAAAAAGCTTTAAGATTCAAAGAAAGCTTTTAACTTTGTTTCTAGGTTTTAACTTAACAATACGTAAAGTTAGAAATCAAAACAATACGCATAAAAAGAACAAATGATATCTGAAAGGGAAGAGAAACGTGTTTCTTTCAGATCTGACTGGGTTGTGTTCACCATCGGGGCTCCGATTCAGTTGATGCAAGGCGGGATCCAATCCCTGCTCACAAACCAATAAGGAAAAGTCACGTGGCTGTGTCAGCCAATTAGTTCCCGACCTGCACCAAGCGAATCCGAGCCCGACCGTGACTCTATCATAACCCTCTCTGTCTCTACAAATCTGAAACCCAAAAGAGAGAGAGAGAGAGAAGAAAAAGAGAAGGGAGAGAGAGAAGAAAGAAGCAGAAGTGTGTTAGGTTTTGTAATAGAGAAATAGTGCTTCTGATTCTTTAGAACCCTATCAAACAGAGACAACCTTAGCCTCATTTATAGGGTATTTAATACATGTCACAGACCATTCATCTGTGGACACGTGTTTTCATTTTATAGAGGTCTTCGCTTTCACACAATGGGGACGACTGACTTATATGGTGGAGAAATGAATTCTCTGACCTAGATTTATTTCCTTGTTAATATAAGCGAAATTACGGAAAAAGCCATCATCACTCACTCGTACGTGGTTCAACAGTTAAACCACGTGAGCGTGATCTGTACATGTCACGTGGACTACTTCTGCGTCTTCCACTTTTTACTTTATTATGTAAATAAATCTTCTCCTAATAAATTTTTGATAAGACAGAGTCATTTTGAAAGGAAACAATATCTCATCCATTCGCATTTGACCATTTGTTCTAGTACGAAATCATCCACGCTATATACTTGTCTATTTGTTCTAGTACAAAATATATATCTAAGCAAAAATGATCAAGTGAAACATTAACATGGTATATTTAGTTCTTTTTACATAGATTTGTCCGAACTCATGATATTGATTATAATCTCATACACGAGACGACGATATCGTGCCTCAGTTATAATAATAATAAAAAAACATCGTTTAGGACATCCATTCCAAGCAGAAGAACTTTTTTAATCATGTTTATATTAATTTTCACAGTCAAAGTTTTTAATACGGTATTATAAACCGAGAGTATAGTATCAAGTATCTTGTGTGCCTCAGCAAACTCAGATTATAAATTTATTCGGAGCAGAAATCACCAACGTGAATTGATCCAACGATACTACGATTTTCATACAACTTAATGTAGACTGTAAAATATACTGTACGCAGTGTTGATAGTAAAATTGTCAGAGCAAGATCATTGAGAAGTTCTTTCTATCATTTTCAACTCTCAAAAATATAATAAAATATAATATATTATTTATTAAGGAAAGATTTACAAAAATACATTTTTCATAATATACTTATTTACTTTTGCACTTTAAAGAAATTAATTTTCAATTTTACATATTTTTAATTGGTAAAAGTCTAAATTAGTCTTGTGTTTATTTCTCTTCTTTGGCATGATTTTTTTTTCTCTCAGCCCTAACATCCTATTCACCGTTTTTTCATCACCTGGAAATCTGGAAATCTCATTTTCTTCTCTTGTTCTTTTTCGTCAGTTCTTCTTTCACTATCTGAACTGATTCGTCATATGAACTGTTCATCGTCTGAAGTGATTCGAATGAATCTCGTCATCATCAATGATGGAATTGAATCTAATAGGATTATTCTATTGAATCAATGTTGATGAACTCTCTGGATTCTTAGAATTCGATTGAATGAATTATAATCGTATTAATTTTTGTAATCGTCGTAATCCAATTCTCGGTTTCTAAAATCTGGTCTTAGGTTTCATTACCCAGATTTTATAAGGTCTTATAAAAATTATCAAAATCCCTATAAAAATTTATACAAACGACTATTTTAAGATAAATCGAAAAGATTTGTATTTTGATGTTATCTAGTTTTTGTAATTATAGTGTTTATCATAGATTTTTTGTATAAGGATCCAGATTTGTGTTAATCCTCTTCATTCACAAAACTATGAAGTCTAAGAAGAGTCTTTATAGTAGATTTAT
>KE156194.1:635372-667917 GCA_000411075.1 Sisymbrium irio | reverse complement strand
ACGTGCGTCCACAGATTTTACAAAGGCACAAAAATCATTAGAAAGGGGGTCCAATGGGATGTTGAAGGCAAGAACATTAGTAAAGCGAGAGAAGATGGTTGGTATATGAGCATTCATGGGATGCAAAATTATGAATCAAAGCACACTAGTTATATAATGAGTCATATTTGATGGAAGTTATTCTAACATTTCAACTGTTTTTATCATTAATTTTTATATATTTTCACTGAATTTATAAATGGATCTATCTTTATTTAACGGTTAGAACATTAATTGAAATTTTTTATAACATATCAATTTTGTAATTACCATATAATCATTCCTTTGTGTTTTAACTTTATTTATATCGTATAAATCATTCATTATTTGACTATTTCAATTCAACTATTTGAAAACCAACAAAACATTTAAATAATATTGATAACCAAATTAATTATTTTAGAGATGATGATATAACTGTTGTATCTAAAGATAACAGAAGTTATCAGAAACCAAAAACTTTGAGTAGAAATTTGTTGTGAAAAAAGGACCTCTTAGGTCTATTGGAAATGGTCAAACTTTTAGTGTTGTCAAGAAGGTACTGTTGGATCATTTGGCTACGAGATTAGCCCACGTCGATAAAAGAAGACAGTGAGCCTTAGATAAATCAAGTCTCATGTGGTTGTTGTTTGGACAAGACTAGAGTGTCATTCTTCGTGTAACATGTATTGTTGGATCATTCGAAGAGAAGGCAGTGTTTTCTCAACAACAAAAAAAGAGAAGAAAACACAAAGAACTTGGTTTGGAAACAGTGAGTTTAAAAAGCTGCTTATCAATAATTATAATATCTCTAATAAAAAGGAATACAACACCTTGGTTTTAACTTATAGGATGGACGGAAGATGTTTGAAGACGTATAAACCAACATGTACGTCGGACAGTGGTTTTGACGAACCAATCTTATGAATTCAATCTCAAATTGAGTTTCAATACTGAAACCACCTAAGGAAATGACACGCATTATTATGCTTTTTAGACAGAAGAGTACAACAAAGTCAAGAAACAGAGCATCTTCGGAGAATTAAACCGGTAAACAATAAACCAGAAACCAAACAAAATAATGGGTTAAAATTGGTTCGCGGAACACGCGTCTGCGTTTGTGTCGTAACTTTTGTAAGACAGGTGTCTACGTTTGGATTGTATACAGACATGAGATATTGTCGAAATAACCCGCGTGATTTTTACTAAAAAGTGTTTAGCAGTTTTCCTCAATGATTACCGTTTAAAAATCACTCCGTCCAAGTGGATTCCTAAGAGACCGTACAGCTAAGCCCTGTCTCCCTGACACGTCTCTCCATCTCTCACTCTCTTCCTCTTCCTCCCGAGTTCCACACCTGGTCGACTCAACCACAACACGTCGTTCCCTTTTTCTCCTCACGGAAGTAGCCATGACGACTACTCCATGCCGGACCATAAACGCAAATGCTATCGCCGCGCCGTCGCCTTCGGGAAGGATCTTCCACGGTTATCGCGATTTCGTCCCGATCGTCAAGTCAAGCTCACCTGGCTTGAATTTACCGACCAAGAGACTGGCTTGGAGCTTCACTCCTCCAAGGAGGTTTCGCTCTTCGCGCGTGGCCTGTAGCTCTGCGTCTTCGGCTGTTACATCGAATTCTACGAATCGGTTTGAAGCTTTAGAAGAGGGGATTGAGAAGGTAAAAGGGTCTATTCTAGATTTCAGTTATTCGCTGATAGATCGATGAAAGTCACTGAATTGAGTTGTTTATAGTTTGAAAGCTGAGACTTTTTTAGTATTTGAATGAGTCTCTTCACAGTTTGAAGTTGAGTTTTCTCTCTTTGGGAATTTGAATTGGTTTGTTTCCTATGTAAGGTTGATTCTAAAGATGATAAATTTGGTTGGAAAAGCTGAGTCTTTTTTTAGTTTTTAGGAATATGACTCAGCTTGATGTTTTCTTTGATGCTTGATCCTATGTTTCAGGTCATTTATCGATGTCGATTCATGGCGTTTCTTGGAACACTAGGATCTCTTTTGGGATCGGTTCTATGTTTCATCAAGGTAAAAAGTCACTTCAGATTCTCTCCGTTACTCTCTTTGTTTGAGCTACAGTTAGATGAAACAGTGCGGAATGTGGCTAAGCTAATTCCTGTCTTGTTGTAGACATTATCAAGAAAGCACATTATGTCCTACATGTTGAATCTTCAGTGTGTTAAGAATACTTATGTATTTGTATCTCACGGAAGAAACACACAATGCTTTATTTTTCTGGTTTGCCGTGTCTCTAACATTTGATCGATGCAGGGGTGTATGTATGTTGCGGACTCGTTTGTGCAGTATTCTGTGAATCGTGGGAAGGTGATATTACTTCTGGTAGAGGCCATAGGTGAGAGTTTGTTTAACTTTGTTTTAGCTTAAGTACATTATATGCAGTAACTTTTGTTGATTGGATGCTAATGATATAGAACATATTTGTAGATACATATCTTCTAGGAACTGTGATGTTGGTCTTTGGAATGGGACTTTACGAGCTGTTCATTAGCAACCTCGAGACTTCAGAATCGATTTCACACGAGAATGCTTCCAACAGATCTAGTCTCTTTGGCATGTTCCCCTTAAAGGTTGCTCTTTTTTTCTCCACCCTTTCGGATCTATAATGGCTCAAAAATGTCGTTTTCGTAGGGGGTTCATACTAAGACTTTTCTAACGGTTTTTAATGCCTGCAGGAGCGGCCTCAATGGTTAGAGGTGAAATCGGTTAGTGAGCTGAAAACGAAGTTGGGACATGTAATAGTGATGCTACTGTTGATTGGTTTGTTTGACAAGAGCAGGAAAGTTGCCATAACTTCTGTCGCGGATCTGCTATGTATCTCTGTTTCTATCTTTCTTTCTTCCGCTTGTCTCTTCTTGCTCTCTAGGCTCAATGGCTCACATTGAGTTAATGGTGTTGCCTCTAAACAAAAGAAACTTTGTATGATGTGTATAATGTTTTAATAATGTCTCTCTTTCTCTCTCATTTTTTTTTTCTCATATACACTATCTGGACAAAAAAAAATTCAAAATATACATGTACTGGATCCGTACTCGAACAAACCTAAATCTGGACTTTGGATATTTACAAAATTAAAGTTAGTGCTTCCGATGATTAAATTTATAAATCTTTTGACAAAAATATAACTTATATTTGTGATTTATTTATATTCAACTACTTTCTTGATTTCTTTTATGTAAAGAATGGAAATGCTTGTTATACATTACTAGATTAGAAACAAAAAACACTTAATAATGCATTTCTGATTTGATATATGAAATTATAAAAATACGAAGTCGAAACTGGCGGTAAGTAAACCATTGACCCGTACTTGTATGTGGGTATTTCTCTACGCAATTATTTAACTACCATTATGAGTTAGATATAGATATGAAGAAAATAACGCATTTTACACGTAAAGATTTGAAAGTCTGAGATCATAACTTTTATTAAATTCCATCTACCCCAATCTCAACTTGCATTGGACAATCGATGATATCAATGCACCTATAATTTACATAAAAAAGGGAAAATAAACTCTAAATCTGGGAGAAAATCGGAAAACTTAATGAATGATATAATTATGGAGGACAGGTACTGTTAACTGTACTATGACTCCTGTCTTTGACATTCAATTCTTTTGTTTTTCTCACTGGGTCCAGTTTTATACTCAGTTTATGCAGTCGTTGGGTCCTTTCATGATCTCCGGACTTAATTGATACTGTCATATTTATGAATATTGTCATTTTTTTAGCATTATTACGAAAATACATTTTGATATTTTGAGTTCCTTTTCTGGCGACATTCACATGTATGAATCAGCCTCGATCGAGGGATGTCAAAGAAATATCAAGGTGTTAGACTTTTATTCATTTTTCTTTTTAATTTTAAGTGTAATATGCAGCTTTTTTCGTTAGAAATAAAATGTTAGACCAACATATTTGTGAAAGTATTGATAACAACTCCCTATCCCTTTCATTTGTATTGTAAGTTTGTAACAATGCTTTAAACACATTTGTAACTATAACATTAAAATTGTGACTTCATAGCCTTACAGAAGCTCCAAACAAAACAGAAAAGTTCAAATATATAATATGGCTAATTATGTATACATTATAGCTCTAAACATATACATTATAAGTAGGACTAATTGTAAGGACATAATAACCTATTTGAAGATTGGATTCTACTTAAAGGCTATGGCTAATGTTCATCCTCTCATTTTCGTCTATGTGGATACATACACAAAGAAATATCCGTCGAAACGTATTATATATATATATATATATATATATCTCAATTTGTGTGTTTTTTTTCCTACCAAATGGCGAATAAAATGTAGTGGTTCTTTTCGAATACGCATTCTGGAACGACGTTAGAATCTATAATCAATCTAGTGTTATGGGATCAGTGCCATTCCTTTTTCGCAGTTTCGTTTGCTTTTTGTATAGAATTTGGATTGACTTTTTGATTGGATTTCAGTTTTTTTTTATCCTTCCATATGGGATGGTTATACCTCTTAGTGGATGATTCTCAATACTAAAGAGATTATATACCAAGTTGGTGGACAAAAAATCTTCAATTCAAACATATATATGATATTAGAATTTTAACTAATATTTCATACTAGTCAAGATAATTTTTTAGAAAGTTTGACTAAGTTAATTAAGTGTTTTTTTAAGAATGATATTCATGTTTTCTATAAATAAATAAAAAAGATCATAGATAACTGAATCAATTTTAATAGTTTGTTTAATTGAATCGGGCCAAACCTGTGTTCTTGCCGGTATCCGAATTTTCCTGCTGGTACCAAACGATTTGATATGGTTCATGTATGCATGACTTGTCCAAATACTACACATTCCATTTGAATATTTTAAATTTAATATATCTATATATATATTAATATATATATATATATATAATTTAATATGTTGTATGCATAATTTATATATATATATATATTGATATGAGCCCTTTAGCTGCTCTATATATAATAAACACATAACACACATACTTCACCAGCCGTACAATAACAAACAAAAAATCTTCGTTTTTTGAGAAGCAACAACAAAAAAATTGTTGAGCTAATGGAATATCAAAACAAAAACTCCGTTCATAAGGATTCGACGAAAGCAACATTGGACGTCGAATTTGGAAGTGTCCTTCAGGAAGATGAAACGAAAACGGTTTATTCTAACTCACTGACGGCGCGTGAGATGGAGTCTCTTGTTGCGATCTGCGACACCCTAATACCATCGATCGACGCCTCTGAAGTAGGACACCTGGATGACGGCGCCGTCGCTGGATATTATTCCGCCTCCGCTTCTCATACCGGAACTCCAGACCGAGTAAGTGTTATATATATATAATGATATATCATATATGTTAATCACATGCATGTGCATATAATTGTATATATATATATACCGACCACATATATACATATGTTCCATACATGCATTTGTATGTATTGATAGCTAATCCTTTTTACAAACAAAAAGAGAATATAACATGTTTTAAATGATTTGAAAACAGTCGTTTGCTGAGATGTTTTTACCAACAAGTATGACCCTTTTTTTTTACCAACCGTGAAACTAATTTTGCCTTTTGTTTTCCATAAGTGTTTAAGTAATACACCATTGAGGTGGCAGATTCTTTTTAACAATATATAAACAATATGAGTGATAATTGGACATAAATCGCTTAAGCTAATTCTGTTTGGTTTCTAATCTTTCTTAGTTCAGGATCGTTTTTTTATAATTAAAGTTGTAGTACAAAACCTAAAACGAATTTTCTTTCTCAAAGCCAGCTTTTGCAGCTTAAACTAGCCATTAGATATTTGTATATTCAAATTAATTTGTTGAATAAAGCATGAATTTCTTTATAGAAGGATTAAGATATGTTATTGCTCTTAGCAAAAAAGATATGTTATTGTTGCATGCATGTAAATTAGCCCTTTCATCGCTAACTAAAACAAAATAAAGTCCACAGATTTCGAGTACTCTCAGTGAAATATAGAGCCGACAGATTTCGAGTACAACTAAATTCCATCGTCACGCATGCCAAATAATCTCAAATTGATTGTCACATTAGTTCATATTCGTTTCGCAACCACTTATTCGTTTCTTATAGTTATTATATTTAATATATCGTATGGTATTAGTATTACTGCGAGGACCAATTCAAATGTCCCTTTATCTTGTCATAATTGCATTGGCCTAAAAAAAGTAAAAAAATAAATAAATAAACCAAAACATTCCGGGTCCAATTTCAAACAACTGCTAGCTTATAAAATACAAAATGAAAATTACTAAAGGTTAGTAGACTTAAATATTGATCTTCGGTTTATGTCATTTAATTTTTGTTTTGTTATTATGACAAAAATTCACAACAATAGGTGGCAAGGTTAATGAGTGAGAGACTTCACCACCCAAAGAAGTGGATTTTAAGAGTAGGACTGTGGTCACTCTCCACTTGGATCGGAAGTCTCGTCTTGTGTGGTCGGAGAAGTTTCACGGGCAAGTATCCTTATTTCCGGAGATTCTGCCGGCTGCCGGAGACACAGAGAGAAGAGATATTGCTCAATTGGGCTTCAAGCTATTTCTCACTCCTCAGAATGTTCTTTAGGTCCATCAAACTCATCACTGCCCTTGTCTTCTTTACTCAGGTAAAAATTTGAATCCAAATCTTAGTTTCTCATTACAATTTCTAAGTTCTTATTACTTTACATATATATATGCTCACTATGTTTTCTTAAGTTTTATGTTTTCCTAAGTTTTATGTTTTATGATTTTCACACATTTTGAAAGTTAAATGCAATATTAATCTAACGTTGCTAAGTTAAATTCAGATTTTGCATTATATTCACATTATTTGGTATGCTTAAATTTAGCAAATTAAACATTAATCTTTGTGACAATTTATTTAAAATACATCTTATAAAAGAATAAGAAAACTGAGGCAGTATATAATTTTGTATACTAACGGAACAGTTGATTTGGGTTTTAGCCCATTTATTAACCCAATCCCAATACATACACACACGTTCACGCGTAAGGCATCTTTCTCTAAATTTAATGTCCTACTAAAATTTGGATCTTGTTAATTTCAATGCTTAAGTTTTGAGGCCACATGCAAACGAATTTCTTATACCATATATGGTAATGGGGTCTACGTATAGCCCAATTTATGTATCTGTGGTGGACCTGAGGAAAATTACTTATCAGAGAAACTCGTACCCAATAAACCAAGGAGGGAACATGAAACTTGACTGCTACCCAACAAAACAAATTATTAATCAAATTAATTAATTCTCTTGACCAAAAAAAAAAATTAATTAATTCTCTGTTTTAAATGATTACATTAATTTCCAGGTGGATGAAAAAGGAAATAATTTGGCATGGAAAGCAATAGGATACAGTGGACCCAGCTCACATAACAGTGATCATGAAGAAGAACTAAATGAAAAGAATAGGAGAAAACAGAAACCTGAGGAGATCTTTGGACCACTTTACAATGGTATCATCAATCTCAGAAAGCCTAGAGAAGCCGTGACAAATAAGTTAACCGGTCACGGGTTCAAAGTTTCAACGCAAAAGAAGAATAAAAACGGATCATCTATTTCTAATCCAGTGATGACAATACGGTGTGATGCCGTGGTCGTTGGGTCTGGATCCGGCGGAGGAGTGGTTGCCGGACTATTAGCCAAGGAGGGTTACAAAGTGTTGGTGGTGGAGAAAGGAAATTACTACGCAAGAAACAATATTTCTCTACTTGAAGGACGAGCAATGGATGAGATGTACTTGTCCGGTGGGTTACTAGCAACTTCTGATACGGGCATAGTGGTTCTTGCAGGGTCCACGGTCGGAGGCGGTTCAACTATTAATTGGTCGGCTTCGATCAAGACACCTGAACATGTGATGAAAGAATGGGCGGAAAAGTCGGAACTCGAAATGTTCGGAAGCCCTTTGTATCGAGAGGCAATGGATGTTGTGTGTGAGAGAATGGGTGTTCAAAGTGAATTTGTAGAAGAAGGGTTTAATAATGAGATCTTGAGGAAAGGTTGTGAAGAATTGGGGTTACCGGTGAAGAATATTCCGAGGAATTCTCCATCAGATCATTACTGTGGGTTCTGTTGCTTGGGATGCAAGAAAGGTCAAAAACAGGGGACTTCAGAGACTTGGCTTGTAGATTTAGTGGAATCTGGTAATGGTTTGATCCTTCCAGGCTGCGAAGCGACGGAAGTCTTGTACGAGAGCATAAGCGGGAAGAAGAAGAAGACTGCGACTGGACTTGCGTTTGCGTTTGAGGAAGATATTTATGTGGTGGAGTCTAAAGCGACCATAGTGGCTTGCGGTGCGCTTAGAACCCCTCATCTGTTGAAACGCAGCGGTTTGAAGAACGGTCACATTGGGAGAAACCTTTGTTTACATCCGGTGGTTATGGCTTGGGGATGGTTCCCGGAGGAGGTGAAATGGCCAGAGAAGAAGAAAAAGAGCTACGAGGGAGGCATAATGACGGCAATGTCTAGCGTTGTAAATTCAGAAACAAAGAAATCTTATGGTGAAACGGTGATCCAAACACCTTCTCTTCATCCAGGGATGTTCTCAGGGATTATTCCGTGGACATCAAGCAAGGATTTCAAAAACCGTATACTCAGATACTCAAGAACCGCACACGTTTTCACGCTTTTGAGAGATAAAGGAACTGGAAAAATCAATTCGAAGAGTAGCATCGACTACAGCTTAAACGAAGAAGATGAAGAGAGTCTAAAGAAAGGGCTTGAGAGAGTTTTGAATATTCTGACCGCCGCCGGAGCTGAGGAGATCGGGACACATAATTCAGAAGGTAAGAGTTTGAACGTTAGAACAGCAAGTGCGGCAGAGATTGAGCTGTTTGTGAGAGAAGAGAGTTCAAAGTGCTTGACGGATTTGTCAGGACAGATATGTTCAGCTCATCAAATGGGAAGTTGTAAGATGGGAATTAGACCAGAAGACTCTGCGGTGAGGCCAACGGGAGAGACTTGGGAGGTCGAAGGCTTATTCGTCGCCGACACAAGTGTGTTTCCGACCGCTTTAGGGGTTAATCCGATGGTGACCGTTCAGTCTATCGCTTATTGTATTGGCCTTAATGTTGTTGATGCTCTTAAGAGAAAGAAATGAAGTCTTTTTTCGTTTTTTTAATTTAAATAAAAACTATAAACTTATGTTTAAGAATTTATATATTAGACTACCATTTGAAATTTAAAATTCGGGATACTCATTTTATTTTTATCCGTGGCTTGTTATCACTAAAGACTAGTAAACAATTTGATAAATAAGAAAGTAAAGATAAGCAAATGGATAATGTTTCTAAGCTTAGTAGCCAATTAATAATTCAAGATTCAAATTCAGACGTTCATTTTATTTTAAAGAACAATACAAAATATTTTTAAGTTTTCAACTTGGGGAAGGCGTGATATATACAATATACTCCATAAACATAGTCCTTGTCAACAATTTGCTTTTGTTCTGTTTATAAAGGCCAAACAATCTTCGTTGACCCTGCCTTTAGTAAGTCTATTTCCTTTGAATGGTTTTAGAAGTTAGAAGAATTATCATTTAGTAATATTAGAATTTATTCTCCCTTTTTTTCCTTCCATATTCACTTAGTTGACAAAGAAAATTTCTTTGAGAAGTTGCCTCAGATAGCCGTCAGCCATTTCCTTTAAAATGGTTTTTGGAAAACTATTCTCCTATATGGCCTTTTCTCACTCCTATTTAGTTGACAAGAAGATTTAACATTTAAGTTGTATACGTGCGTCCACAGATTTTACAAAGGCACAAAAATCATTAGAAACTATGCACAACCATCTGCCCTACTCAGTCGTATTCTCTCTTGGTCTCGTTTCCTTCATCACATGTTTTGTAGCCGAGTTCAAGAAAACAAAGGTACGACGTAAGTTCCTTTTTGTGTTTTTATTTATCGAAAAGATCTAACCAAGTTTTCTGAAATATCCATGTGTATAGACAGAAGATATTCGATGGGACACAGAGAGGAACTGTTATATACCGGGAAGCCATGCGTTTGGGCTCGGGACAGCTGCTATTCTTTGCTTCTGTCTTGCTCAGATCGTTGGAAACATAGTTATGTTCCGAAATCACAGGACAGGAATCAAAAGAGAAGATGGTTACGAGATCAATAGTCATGCTTTACCCACTATTCTTTTGATTGTCTCCTGGTAAAGTATTACACTCAAATTTGTCTTTTTTGTTCTAATCTAAATAACTGAAAAAAAGTTGGTGATATATGTCCTACGGGGGTGCTTTAAACTGTGTTGGTGATCTGACTAACAGTTTGGTTTTTCCGGTTTAAGGTTTTATACACTGAAGATCAAATAAAACCATTTGTGCATCGGTTTGGTTTGGTACAGTTTCAATTTAGTTTTATCTGGTGTTCCGTTAAGGTTTAGTTAGAAATAATGATTTAATTGATAATATACTGATGTAATAAAGTAATATCTATCACCGAAGCTGTATAAGTTAGAAATTAAATATCTTTTAAGTTTTGTTCTTACTTATGTGTCTATGTATCAGGTCGAATTTTGTGGTTGTGGTTTTGATTTTGAGTACTGCAATAAGCATGAGCCGAGCGCAACCTTACGGAGAAGGATGGCTCGAGGAAGATTGTTACCTTGTCAAAGACGGTGTCTTTGCAGCTTCAGGCTGCTTGGTCATCCTTGGATTAGGAGCCTTGACTATATCAGCCACTAAGATCAAAGTAAAGAAGCAACAACAACAACTTGTGGCAGTCGTAATCAAAGACCAAAACCAAAAGCAAACAAAAGAAAGAGAACAAAACCGTGGTGATCCCCAAACGAACAAGTCAGAAACTGTCATTTATTTTGTGGATGAAGCGTCTTCCACTGCCGATGGCAGGATATAAAGAAAAAAGAAAAAGGGATAATTTACTGATTTAATATCTACAAAGTTGTATTTAGTTGATATTAGTGTCTTTATATTGGAAATTTTGAATGGACATAACATCTCACCAAGCACATTCATTGTTGGATCACTTAGGATCCCATAAAAGAGACGGTCTCAACTTGTGTATAATAATTATTATACATTATGCTATTTTCTTTGCTTTATTTGATCAATCTATGACGTCCAAGTAGGAAGATTCGTTCCCAATCATAACCCCACAAGCCACTATTAACGGTCCACATAACTCTGATTGATTAATCTAAGATGATACATAACAACATGGATAATGAGAAGAAGATTTCACACGTGGGGAGATGCATCCACTCTGGACTCTGGACTCTGGACTCTGGACCAATATCTAAGTCAACCAACGTTGATCTTTCCAGATTTAAGTCAATCTCCAAGAGGGAATAGAGAAAACAAAAAATGGAAGTAGACAAAACTGTAAAGACTTTACATATTTCTGAAGAGTACTTATCATTGTCCAAGTTCATAAGATAAAAATCACACATGAACTTGTCAATGGTATATAAATGTGCCACAACGATATTGACTCACAGGTCAGAAACGCGTAATTTAAATATTTTCCAAATCGGATGGCACTATTCTTCACGGGTCTCGCGATAGGGTCAAATGGACTATAAGGTCTCCCAATACGATCGAACGGACTGCGCGAGATGATGTAGAAAGATCCTTCATTAATAGTACTAGCAGTTTGTCGTATCAAAAAAAAAATTTCATAGCAAAAAATATTTTTCATAGCAAAAAAAAGTACTAGCAGTTTGATTATTGTTTTCTTCAGGTCGGCCCCATAGCTCGTACTGCTTGAAGTTCTTTAGTCAATGCCTCAAAATAAAATCCTCCATTAGTCTAGAACAAAAAAGGCAAGTAAAATTAGTTTTCGCATGGTGCTCAAGGTATACAGAAAAACAAACAATTACGATGATGCCCTTTTTTAGTTAAGTGACATCATGCAATAAAAGAGAGAATGTGATGTTTACGGGTGGAAGAGAAATTGGAAAAAGCGGAAAAGTGGTAAATAAAATTTGAGGAGCAAAAGCCAGCTCGGAGGAAACCTTTTGGAGGAGGAGCTTAATGAATTTGTACATCACAAGGCATAGATTGGTAAACTTGGTTATACCAAGGATTGTAGTAATTTGAACCCGAAAGTTGCGGTTGGGCAGGGGAGTCGAAGCGATATCATCGACTGTTCTGTTATCTGAGAATCTGTAACATCAGAGTCTCTAGTAGATTTGAGCTTTTCATTGGAGACTAATGGACTTTTTTCTGGCGTATGCTAGAACTGTGTTGGTTGTTAGTGACAATGGTGGTTTTGTAATATGAGAGAGTGTATTACTTGTAGCTCCTCTAGATTTCCGTAGCCGCTGAACCGCAACGCTTTTTGCTCATAGGATGCGTACCTAGTAGATCCTGCTAAAATTAATGGCACTTAAAGAAAGAAAGAATGTTTGAGTTTAGCAAACGAAAAATTATGATGAATAATAAAAATCTCTCTGATGGTATCAAAATTTTGAAATTGACAATGATTAACACATTAGGCTGAAAACAATGTAACTGTAAACGTCATTTGAGGGTGGATTTTGTCCTGTCCTCTGTACCGTACGGCGTTTGAGTATCTGCTTCTTGCCTTGATTTTTCAGCTGTTTCCGTCTTCGTTAAAGCCAATTTTACTGGTTGAAAGGTTATACTTGTGATCTTATTAACACCTTTTGTTCATCCATCATTTGTTTTATCTTTCTCGTTATTATCTTACTTGACTATTATTTCTGTTTATTATCGTAACTCTAACGAATCTAAGGTTATAACTTATAACAACAATATATGGATAACTAAAAGAAGTCTTCACACGCGTGGGGAATATGGAAAAAAGGTAATAGATAAAACAAAATATGGAAGTAGAAAAACTTTAAAGAGTGTACATATTCTTGAGAAATAAGGAAAAAACACGAGACAACATTCTCTAGAAAATCCAACGTAACTTGGATTTTATAAAATTCCCAACTCTTGCAGTTGATAAGTAGAGAGAAAAGGTGTCAAGGGTTTCTGGATAGGGCCAAATGGATTGCTAGGTCTCCCGATAGAATAAAACCGATTGCGCGAGATCATGTCAAAATCAATAGTATTAGCATCTCCGTGATTGTTGTTGGTTCCTTGAGGAAATAGCTCATACTGCTTGAACTCCTGAGGAAACCGATTGCACGAGATCATGTCAAAAGAATCATCAATAGTATTCGCATCTCCTTGCTTGTTGTTGATTCCTTGAGGAAATAGCTCATACTGCTTGAACGTCTGAGTCGATGCCTCAAAGTCGAATCCTCCATAAATCATGTCAAAAGAACCATCAATAGTATTAGCATCTCCTTGCTTGTTGTTGATTCCTTGAGGAAATAGCTCATACTGCTTGAACTTCGGAGTGGATGCCTCAAAGTCGAATCCTCCATAAATCATGTCAAAAGAACCATCAATAGTATTAGCATCTCCTTGATTGTTGTTGATTTCTTGAGGAAATAGCTCATACTGCTTGAACTTCGGAGTCGATGCCTCAAAGTCGAATCCTCCATAAACCTAGAACCAAAAAAAAAAATACAAGTAAAATTTAGTTTTTGCGTGGTGCTTAAGGTATACAAAAACAAACAAAAACGATGTAATTAAAGAGAGAATGTGAAATACAATATATTACCGGTGGACGAGAAACTGGACGAGGCGGAAAAGTGGTAAAGAAACTTTGAGGACCAAACGCCAGCTCTAAGGCATCGTTTGTAGGAGCTTGAGGATGAATTTGTTGACCACAAGGCATAAAACAAGGATCATAGAAATCTAAACCGAGATATTGTCGTTGAAGAGCTTCCAAATCATCATTGACTGATCCCGTAACTGAGGAAGCATCAGAATCTGTAGTATCTTGTGGTTTGTTGGACTCTTCTTCGTTGGAGATTAATAATGGAGTTTTCTGGCTTATCTTAGCATCTTCTTGAAATCCGTTATCATCCGTTCCCTCTGTACCACAACATATCACTGCATAAAAACATTCAAAAACAAGAAAACGATTAGTATATCGAATTTGTAAGTCAATGTTAATGGAAAATTCAAGGAAGACTGTAGAACAAGAAAAGGTGTTAAATAATTAGGGTTCTTGGAGGTTTCGAACTGAATACATACCGTTTTGAAGAAATAGTGGTAAATCGTGGGAAATCAGATCACAGAGAAGGTCTTTGAATCGTAAACCGTAGTTAGTAACTAGATTGGTGAAGCTTCCCATGCATGACTCTGGATTCTCATATTCTAGAGTAGGTAAAGATGATGATGGTGAGGACAAAGGCAAGGGATATTGCGAACTCTCAGCCTCCGTCATTCCGAACGAGAAAGAAATTGAACAAAGAAATATTTAGGGTTCTTGATCTCTCAGTCTCTCTTTTGTTTTGCTAGATTGTCAAATTTCAAATACTGAAGCTGAGACTTATATAGGAGAAGTAGGAAAAGACGAAACCTTTGGACCTTTAGATTAGGAAAACACACACACACCCACTAAAAAAAAGGAAAGACAAAACCCGTAGGCGGTTGCTTCAACGTTGGGCCTATATGGGCCATTAGATAAGTATTCATGTATGAGAATATAAATATGATTTGGTCTTTCAACACCATCGTCTTGAAGATACGTGGGCTTTATATGGGCTTCAATAGTCCCAAGATCATTTATGTTCTCCTGATATTTGTTTATTTTTCCCTCCGAAATTCTGAATCCATTTTCATTCAACTTTACCCAGATTTCGTTCAATTTCGCTTCCGGATTCATTTGGCTTAGATGGAAAAGTCGGGTCATGAGACGGGTATTCCGGGTTCCAGACAAACGGTTCTGAAGAAATCATTCAAAACCGCTGTTCGTTCTCTTCTCACTGCTTGCTCCAGACAGGTTTTTTAACTCAAATTTGTTAATCAATTACTATTTGTTCGGTCCTGTCGAGTATTAGGGTTTAGGGTTCTCGAACTTGAGTTACATTGTTCAGATCGAGACCGGGCTGGTTTTGTTTTGTTTACTCCGAGAGTACAAAATTTTATGTTTTAGGGTTTCGGAAAGATTGCTAATTGGAACTCGAACTACATCGATTGATAAGTTGTTCTGTTAAAATTCTGCTAAATTTTTGAATAATGAGCTTTGGGTCTTCGTATATAGTACTCCATGAGTGGTCATCTAGTTTGTATAGTGAGGATGAGACTGTAAAAAAATCAGAGCTTTTTTGTATGTTTCTTCTGGTGTGTATACTTTAATTACCAAACCCTTTTATGTTTGATCAAGGATTTTCTTGACATTTTCTCGGAATTCAGTGCGGCCGAGCAAAATACGCTTTATCGGTTGTATACTCAGGTAATTCCACTTTTATGTAGATCCTATGGTTTCATATGTTTGGTGTTACGCATATCAAAGGAAATGTCTTTTTTTTATTTATTTATATATATCATCTTTGTGACATGTTTCTAGGTTATTGTGAATTTGCATCAGACATTAGAGGTAAGTCTTTGGCTTTGAAATCATTCTGATTTTCTCGATTTATACATGACAAAGAATTTGTGATG
This sequence comes from Sisymbrium irio, assembly GCA_000411075.1. Lineage (NCBI taxonomy): Eukaryota > Viridiplantae > Streptophyta > Magnoliopsida > Brassicales > Brassicaceae > Sisymbrium > Sisymbrium irio. Next base: position 652,332 of record KE156194.1, on the reverse strand, counting down.
GGTTTTGTTCATGGTGCTGGTCATGAAGAAAGTCTTTATTTAACGTTTCATCATTGTTACAGGATGAGTTTGATGCGCAGTGCCAAGAGTTTCAGGTACTGTTGACAGACATCATCTGTGGAATATTGACAGAACTTCTTCCACATTAGATATTTGTTGCTAGTTATCTCTTACATCTAAATTAGTGAAAAGGATCCTCGTTTGTGGTCGATCACACGCTTGTGAAGTGAGGAATTTTGTCAAAATCCTTTTGGAGTGAAAATTTCCCTTTGCAGGTTGGACCAATTCTTGATAAAGTCGAGCAGTTGGTGGAAGAACAGAGTTTGGATCCCTTGTTTTCAGATAAGTAGGTCTATTGCATGACGCTTAGTCCATTTTGTTTACTAGCATGATACAATGTAATTCCACCATATATTGGAATTCTGATATGACTGCTACAATGACTCGTTCTCAGGACCAATGTAATGGACTTAGCAAATGACTTAACAATCGCTAAGAAGAGCGAGATACAAAAATTAACAGGCTTGCTTCAAAGGGTAAGTAAGTTCAATTATACTGTCACAGGACACCAACCCTTTGTTTATTTTGTTATCTGAAAAGCAGATTTCTTCTTGTCTTCATTTCCTTACCAGGCCGAAGAACAGAATCGTCAAATGGAAGCTCGAATCAATCTGCTCAGAGAACAACCACTAGAGGCCTCAGGCACAGCTAATGCAATCGAAAAGGTACTATAACTTATTTCAATCTTCATATTCTTACACCCAATTATTCTTCGTGTATGAATCGTTCTCAAAACGTTTAATCGTTTGCAGCTGAAAACCAGGATCTCAGGCTACTTTGAAGGAAATGACAAGCTGCCTCTGATATAGTCTCAAGACAATTGCAATGGAAAAGTGTGGAACTTTCAGTCCCTGCATATAAGTTTATTAGCGTCTTATTAGTCATAAGACTCGCAACTAGTTGCTACATATGTAAACCACTGTGAAGCTAGATTAAACCTGTTTATGCATTGTGTTCTCATTAACTGGTCCAATTAAGATGAGTGGTACTTTGGTTTTGGTTCGATTATTTCAATACACTTGCAAAACATTTTTAAGGTTGGAAAAAATGTTCATAAGTTGTTACGTAAACAAACATATTGCGGCTTTAATAACAACCATAAGATTTGTCGAAAAAATGATCATCTTGTGACTTTACACATAATTTTTTGAATGATCAAACTTTTCGTAATAAATAAAATGGCACTGTTGGCGAATCTGTAGACATTCATAATGGATGACTGGGACTCAAGTCACTCAACAAACAACCCCTTGTGATTGTGTACTTTCTACCGACCATATGATTCCATCACACTTCACAGCGAAACTGTTTGTTTTATCTATTCTGAAGTCGGGAATAAAATCATATAATTTGTTGTGTGTAAGTAAACATATTTGTCATTTGTTAAAAATACACTATTTTGAAAAATAATGAAAAAAAAATGCCAAACACACAGATTTAATTGATAGTCCGCACTCTGCAGTTATGCAAGGTCTCTAACTTTTGCTTTTGGTTTGAGTAATTGACTCATGACATAATGAAGCACAGAAATCATAAATTAGTATGATACGGATTTAGTTTCGGTTTGAATTTGGGGGTTTTTATATATTAAAAAAAATAGTTTCAAAAACTAACAGATTTATCGGTTTACCTAAAAGTTCAGTGTTACTTTTTGTTTGTTGGAATACGGTAATACACAAAAAAAAGAATCAATAAACGTTTTAAACGGTTTTCAGTGCATATGGATTCATCGTCATTTTATCTACATAAGTCTTTAAAATTAGTTACCAAATAATGACTTCTACAGTTATACTGAGTACGATTATCATTTTTTTCATTTCGACATTTGAGTCAACTGTTTTTTACAATTTTTCTTTTTATCATCTCTGGACTCTCGTGAATATTTTTCCAAAAATACTGAGTAACGACCTTGGAACTAATTCTTTTTTTTCGACGACCTCGGAACTAATTAATCAAATATTTTTCTTGTAAATAGTTATCTTAGTATATTTATTCGGAGATTATGGCTTACAGCCACTAAGTCAACTAATATAGAAACACTCTATGCCAGACTGTTTATTCTTCGTAATTAATTAAATGATCACATTTATTAATTCTGCAACAATCCACGTAATGGAGTTGATAGTACACGTACTTAGCTTACAAATATAAAAACTAATATGTTCACAAGTCAAACAGATATTTCTACGTAAGAGAGCTATAGTTGTAAGTTATTTATTCGTGGTGAAAGCATAATGCCTGCTTCTTCATGTATGTTAGTGCATCATTATACTTGCTTAAGTGCAATTGAATACGACATATTTTTTTATATATATTTGCATTACGATTACTTATGACCACATCATTATTCTATATCAGATATGCTGAGGATTGTTGATTGGCTCGATTTGGTATCGAGGCGTAAAAAATAACAGATTTGGTAGGAATAAATAAATATTAGGACGCGTACCAAAAAAAAAATTATTAGGACAGTGAAAGAATCTGATTACGTAGAAAAATCTTGATGTTCTATAAATGTTTTTAAGTTCTTGTTTTTGCGTTAGTCTATGCTTAACGTGCGATTTATTTTAACTATCTACATTTTTCATTTTTAGCATCAATAAAAAAAATATGTAAAGTTGATATTCTTGTAAACATTGTTAGGAGTGGATTTTTGGTTGAGATAATCCGTGATGATTTAGCATCGGCCAGTTCGAAGCGACTCAACAGGTAATGGAAATGACAAATGGTTTTCTTTGCAAATTCACAAATGGTTTTTGACACTCAATTCAACGATGAAATTTAGTGACTGGAAGAGTAAATCAAATACGTGATATCAGTGAGCATTATAGTGGTTCACAATCGGGTCAAGGGTCCATCCACGATGCTATTTGTTTGATGAAAGAAGTGGAATAAATAGAAGATTTTTGGAGGTGAAAAAACTTAGGATTTGAACAAGTGTTCCAAGAGAGAGAGATAAGTCATTACCGAAGTTCAAAGGAAAACAATGGCCAAAACTTATGTCAAAACCTAATCCGTGTATCGTGCGATATGAGTAGAGTTTTATAAGCTTTAAGCTTATATGACTTGAGTTCATCTATGGGTTGAACGGTTGAACCGTACTGGCATGGTGTAAGATGGAACAGTGATACAAAAGAGAGATAAGTCATTATCGATGTTCAAAGGAAAATAATTTCATAAATTATTGCGCCACGCCCGTTGCAGTGGGAAAAGTGTGCCAGCCTATCTGCCATGGCAGCATATGTGTTGTATTGGTACTTCCACATTAAATAGTGTCTTGATCGAGCAGGTTCACATTTAATGTGGTTTGATGATGTGTTCGCATATGATCTAATGTGCATACGGATAGATTAGACATATAGTTCTATTCGTAAGATTATCGTGTGTTAGACATCTTTTGGTTGTACTTGTGATAATTTTGAATTCTATATGTGAAATAATGGTATATTTCTGCCAGCCTATAATATAGCTTTGCAAGTTTAAAATTCAGGGAAACCTATTAGTTTCAGAAAAAAAAACTAAATACAATAGTATGAGATAATTAACTATATAAACTTTTTCCAGAGATAATATGAACTTGTAAAAACAAAATAATGCAATCTCATTACACAGGCATATTCGGGACCATTGATCATGAAATATCTACATTATTCTAAATTTAGAACATGAACGTGAAAATCATGCAGCATGGTACATTTAAAGGGAGACAAGATGACGTAAAGTAGTAAATACAAAGTCCCTAAAACAAGTAAACATAACAATAATGTTCAAACGATCTTGTTTTATTGGTCCGTCTATAGTATTACCTCTTCTTTGTTTAGACTTTAGATATATGTACTCTATATAAAATATATACTAATCATGTAGTTTTGTTTTCCTTTTCAATAGTAATCATGTCTTTTACATCTCCCATATCATTTGGTTAAAATATATATTTTTCCGTCTGATTGTGATAATTTTTTAGTGAGAAAAAAGGTCGCGGATGATTTTTGTTTAGATTTTCTCATTTTCTATTCGAAGACTATTTTGTCAGACGACTTTTTTTAATATCGTACAGTTGGTTCACTTGTCGATTGCCTATTGCCCATTGCCCATTATCCATAAGATACTACTAATATCTGCTATAAGTTATATCAGAATATTAGTATAAAAGTTGAAATAAAACGATAATAAGACAGATAGTGACTAGTAATTGATAGCCCGTTTGATATTTTTCCCCCGAGGAATCCATTACAGCTGTGCATCAATATTCTCAATCATGATACTGTCACAAGTAAAAATTTAAATAAAATAATTTTGGATGATGATAATCAAATATAATTACAGCGACGAAAAACACATAATTCATGGGTGATGATGGTCAAACTCTCAAAGTCGTCAGTCAAATTATTTGAATAGATTAGGATTTTTTTCTGTATATAACAAATGTCTATAATGATTGTGGCGATTCTGATCATTCTATAGTTTTCAATTGATATGGTTACTTGAGTCTACAAACAAAATATGTGGTAGGTTTAGTTAGTATGATTATTTTATTAAAATGTTTGGTAAAATGAAATGGTTAAAATAAGTACTACTTTATAATTATATAAATCTTGGATCGAACCAACTATTCTCAAAACTTACACAAACTAACATTTTTAAATGTTTATTGACAAACGCGAAATCATTATTTACTTAATTTAATTAAAAATGTATAAATTTACTAATTCTCTTTTTTTTTTGTAGAGGCCTAATTACATTTGTGTCTATATCATGTTTTAAAATTCATTTGCTTGACAGTCTTTTTTTTCACCAAAGGCTTGTTTGTATCGATTAGGACAATTAGCTGTCTCGGATATTCGTAATTTTTTAGTTAGTATTAGTAACAATGGCGTGCTTAGTGCATTTTAGTATTGGGTTGATCTCTCATTTGATTTTTATTTTTGTCAACGGATACCCTATTTGATAGGTATCAAGACTCGCTATTTAGTATGTTCACATAAATTAATTGGCTTAAATTAGCCTGTTTTGTTTCGTCTATTCCATCATCTGAATCAGACAACAAGTAAATTAATTGGTTTATAAGTTACATATGCGGTAGAGAAAAAGAAAAAGAGGCACACATTGTATAAATGAAATGAATGAACAACTTACGTTGATTTATACAATTAACCTGTTTGCTAGTTTGGCTTCTTAGCTATTTACATTCAATTATTGTACTGTAAGTTTTTTCCTGTTATTCTATCAGTTAGCGATTTATTGTGTAATAGATGAAACAATCAAAACACAAACTGAAGAATATTGCTTTGCGGTGTCTTCAGATAATCAAATCACTAATAACAACATAAAAACTCCCAACCCAGGACGAATCAGCTAACATACACATGAGATATTTTCTTAGGAAGGAAAAATACATTTGATTTTTCATATAACATATTTCCTTAATTTGAAAATTCAATGACCAATTTTTCCCTATATTAAACTGAAATTTTCAAAATCGAAAAAGAAAATTAAATAAGTTAAGAAAAAATTAGACTTCTTTTTTGTACACTTGGTGATTTCTCATCTTTTCCCGTTTTGGGATTTCTTCCTACCAAAATCTTGTTTTTTTTTTCTGTTTTTCTCCATCTCTCCCAAGAAAAGAAAGAATTATTTATTTTTCTTCACTAGTCCTCATCTTTCCAATTATAGAAAGGTGAGGGCAATCACGTAATCCTACATGTCGATCTCCGACTTCCGGGCCAGCATAATGGGCAGTCCATTTTGGGGAAGCGCAAATGGCCCATACTGAATCCCGTCGCTAGCTCCAACTATCGACCATCTGCAATTATAAAATTACCCCTTATAAAAAAACCATTACTACTTTTATGAATACGACGACTTCCGACAGAGAGAAATAGAAATAAATCCCTTACGTAAATTTGGAAAAATCGAAAAGAAAAAAGTAAAAAACTGTAAAGGTAAAGAGAAGGTAATAAAAGTAAGTAGTACACACACCTGTACTTGGTGGTCAGATGATGTATCATGGTAGACATTTCAAGCTTGGCTAATTCATTTCCAGGACACGAATGGGTCCCGTTGCCAAATGGCATGAAAGTATTGGGTTTTGGGGCCACCTATGTACCATCAAATAAATTATGTCAATACTACTACAATAAATTAAACATAACTATCAGAACGGTACTGCTGGAAGATAATTCAATTACCTCAAATCTTGATGGGTCAAATTTCCCTGGATTTGGAAAGATATCAGCACTATGATGAATGTTTCTGAAAAGCGGCAAAACTTTCCATCCTTTAGGTATTAAGTATCCTGTAATACAAAACAACAAAATAAATCGGACTTTTTAGGATATATTCGATAAGTCCAAAGACTAGTTTAGGTTTCGATAAGTCGATTGTAACTGTATGTAATACCTTTGTATTCAACATCTTCGACAGCTTCTCTGAACGTGAAAGATAGGATTGAAGCGGTTCTCAATGTTTCTTGAATGACTCTTGAAGTTAATGGCATCTTCTTTGTATCAGCCCAAGTTAGAGACTCTCTTTCTTCTTTGTCTTTCCTTATTGCCATTTGCTCTTCCTGTTAAACCACCAAATAGAAAGAAAAAAAACCATCAAGAACACGACAGAATTACAAAACTACCACAACCTTATGTTTTTATTACCAAAAGACGACAAGTACGTGTCAGTATAAAGTACTTACAGTAACGGCTTCTAGAACGTTGGGATTCTCAGCCAAGTACTTGAGGATCCACGTCATCACACTAGCCGTCGTGTCTCTAGCAGCGAAGATGACTCCGATTATGTTATCGGCGATCTGTTCGTCGGTTAGGTCTTCTTTGTCTCCCATGAATGATCCGAGAAGATCGTTGTGTGAGGATCCGTTCTCTCTTCTCTCTGATAAGATTCTTGCTAGGATCTGGGAGAGCTCCTTGCGAGCCTTCATGGCCTTGTGGAAGAGCGTTCCAGGGAGATTCATAGGCATGGAGTTGTAACCTTTCTCGAGAATGTAGTAGCATCGTTTTAGATCTTCTCTGTATAGAACCTCGTCTTTTCCGAAGATGGAGAGCAACGCAACGTTGAAGGTGTACTGATGAAAGAACACACAAGAGAGAAACCGTCATGTATGTGTCTTGGCTTAAAATCAAGAAACTGTCCGAAGGAAAAAGCAGAGGAGAGAGAGGGAAACAGAGGAATGTCTTGTTCTGTTTTATAGCAAGAGAGAGAGAGAGAAGAAGAAGAAGAGCTTACTGTTTTCATTTCTTGGTAAGTGTTGATCATTGTTCCATCCCAGTTACGGAGGGAGTCTTGAGCGATAGATTCGATATCGGGAACCATGTCACGGATGGAATCGGGCATGAAAGCACGGAGAACGAGTTTTCTAAGTTTAGCGTGGTAATCACCTTGGTGGAAGAAGATGGCTTGTTTCCCCAACATCCTCTCTTTACTTGCCGGAAAAGTCGGTTTAAAGAGATGAGACTTGGTCACCAGCACGAATTTCGCAGCTTCAGGACTAGAGATCATCACACATGGACATCCCAATACATGGGTCTTAAACACCGATCCATACCTTTCAAAACAAACAAACAAGAACGTTTCAGTTGAGAACAAGTTTTTAAAATTCTATCCGCTTTGCAAAAACAGAACACCACCGACCTTTTCTGTTTGGATGCGAAAAAGACATTCGGGTCTTGAGAATAGAGCTGGAACGTCTCGCCGACGTATGGCCAGCCCATTGTTCCCGGCGGGAGTGGGAGTTTCGAGGATCCACGGTGGCGCTGAGAGATTAAACACCGGAGAAAGTAGAGGAAGAGAACTCCGGCTGAGAGAGTGAGAAACAAGGCAGAGGAATCCATTTTTGGTTTTTGTGTTTAAAACTCAAGAAGAAGTTTTCGTTGTGTGTTCAAGAAACCCCACTTCGTATTTTTGACAGTGGGAACGGGAAGTAGCTGAACAACAAAGAACTTGTGACTTCCAAGTTACCAAAAAAAAAAAGAAATATCTTTTTGTTTTGGTTTTTTTTTAATGTGTGATGGGAAGATGGAATTGTGTGATGCAAACCAAGTGGGAGATATGAGGGGGTTATATAGGGTTTTCTCATATGGTGGGAGGAGAGAGAAAAAGCTCAAGGAGAAGAGAGAGAGAGAGAGAGAGAGGAGGTTTCAAATAGAGCTTCCTACACAGAGAAACTCTTATTAGATAGACAGCTCATTCGAGAGAGACGAAGATAGCACGTGTCAAAGAGCATGCAAAAAGAGCGTGTGAGATTTTGACCAAACAAACAAGCTAATTAAATGAGTAGTAATTAATTAAGAGATGCAGAGCCACTCGAATGGATTAATTGGTTACTCGAATGGATTAATTAGTTTTTATTAAGCCTAATTTTTAACTTTTTAATCAATTAAACAAAGAAAGATTTATAGCAATTTGGCCCTTAAGTAGAGACAAAGGTAGGGTATTGGAAAGGTTTATGTTTCTATTTATTTAGTTTTAATTAAGTAATGTGGACCCTTTTTAGTTGAAGGCTATGCGTTAAAGGGCTTTAAAGGCTTATTTGGTGCAAAATGTAACCTCTTGTGCTCGATAATTTTCAATTTTTTTTTTGTAAGAACTAACCATCATTTAACATTAACTAGTTCAAACAAAAACATTTTAACACGTTTTTAGTTTTCTGTATTTTATTCTGTAATAATTGTTACTCTGGTTTAAGTTTCTACTATATGAATATGATAATGTGATATTATATATAAAAGTTTCATGAAAAATCTCATAATAGAGAGATATATACGTGTACCTTTTCTTTCGGCGATTTTCTATATCTTTGTTTCTTCTGCAACTGATATTTTAAATCAAAGAAACAAAAACTTTTTTAGGAATCAAACATTACCATAAAAAATCGATAGCCTTTAACAATCGAGGAATTATTAGGCTTTAACACTACACCACGAACCCTACTAAACGTGTATTTTAACACGAACCCTACACGTTCTTTAGGTTTTTTACGCCAAAAAAGAGAGAGCATCTAGCATTATAACATTGGAGATGGTTACCAATCGAAACACTTAATGCAATGAGAATTAGATCTGTATCGGTAGCTAAAGGTTATATAAGCTCTTAATTTCTACTCATACTTGAAAACTAGCAAAACCCATATTTGTCTCCGCAGTTTGATACAGAAAAGAAAGACATGTTTTTTACGAGTCACTAAACAGATCAAATCCATTGCCTCTGTTGCAAAAAATCACCCTTTGCAACTTCAAATTCAACATACTATTCATGGTCCAAAATAATAATTTTGTAATTTAACTTCCAAAAATTTATCAATTCCAGTCAAATCATGTCCACTATGCAAAAAAACCCTCTCAACATGATTTCTAGAACCCAAGACACATACATTGCATATCAGCCAAATCATAAGTGACTAATAATAATGATCCTTCGTAACCGCTATCGTCTCTAATAAAATCAATAATATTTTTCCTTCGAAAACTAAAAATCATACTCTTCCGAATATGCCAAAAATCAAAAGAAACTATATTTTTATTTTCTAAAGAAATATACTGTTATTTCTCATAGTCTAGTAAATTGAGAATTTTAGAATATCGAACCTGAACATTCTTAAAGGATGGGAAGTCAGATAAAACTCAAATTTTCATGCCGCATCACAAGAATAAAGAACGTGTTGATAGATTCACCCTTATGGCCACATACTTGACATCTAGTTTCAATTTTTATACCTCTTGTATTGATTTTATGACCCACGGGTAAACCATTAGCCTTCCACATAAAAGAGTTAATCATAAGAGCTGACTCTTGGATATGAATCAAACTTTTCTTATGATTAAGCTAACTAATTAATAATCAGATTTCATTGAATATTCTCCTTGGTGTATCACCAAACCCAAAACTCTCTTTGGATGATATATAAATATATAAAAGAGTTGGTGCCGGTAAGTGTATTTAGATGCTGGTCGACGTAGTGTCTTGTATGCATAGGTTTTGCACACTCGCCTAAAAGTTCCATTCATTAACAGTTAATGTAGACGTTATTGTACATGTTTCCGTATTAATTAAAGTACGTGTATTCTAAAACAATTCATAAACTTAAAAACATTTTACTAGATGTCGTCATTGTACGATATGTAGCAAGAAATCATTATCATCTCCTTGAAATTGGATGTCCATTGATTCGATTTTTGTCCCACCTATTAACAAAATGTTAAGATCTGAGACATAAACATGCAACATCGGGTTTGCAAAAAGCTTTTTTTTTTTTTTGTTTAACTTGTTGACTTCATTTTTTGTTTAGCTTGTTATTTGTTAACTTGATTATAGGAAAATACATGCCATACAAATGTATATGGGTTATGATAAGCTACAAAATTGACAACGAAATTGAATATATATATATATATGGTTATTTATCAAAATTTTATGATAAAATTGCTATATTACAATGATTATCAGTTTATTTTTTAGAAATATAAAATTTTAATTGTAATCAGTATATAATATTAATTTTTAAAATGTATACTAATAAGAAAAGTAATTACGAATAGAAATACATATATCATAATAAATATTAATTAAACAATTAAAAGCATAAAATTACATAATTAAAATCAAACACACATAAGCTTACATAATTATAATCAAACATATATAAAATCAAACACACACGAAACATACATAATAAATTTAAATTTTATTTACAATTAATTAGTATTTATTAGAGCTATTAAAAATTAATTATTATTAAATTTAATAATATAGTAATAGATAATAATTTTTGATGTGGAATTTGGTGTTTGTAATTAAAGATGACAAAAAAATGAAACGCCTAATATAGTAGTTTTCCCACACCAAATTTAATATTTTCATTGGAGTTGCTCTTACTAATCATAAATTCTCGCTAATTTTCTCTCACATTAACGAACTAACACACACAGCCAAATATAATAGTGTTAAATAACTATAACCTAGAGACTATAACTATCTTTAATTAATTAACAAATTTATGGATTTGAACCTAGACTAACTTTTGTAACAAAAAAAGAACCTAGACTGATTTGATCAAAACAAGAACATGACTTCTGTAAATGTATAATGGTACGTATAACTTAGCTTAGATAATTAAGAATTTCATATGCTTTTTTGTCAAACATTTTCCTACTTTCTCTAAAATGCTTTATTATCAATTGACTCGCTAAAGAAAAAAAAATTAAAAATATAATAATTTGTATGCATGCCTAATTCATATCAAAATGGTTAATCTAGATCCAGGATCATGAGCCTTGGGAAGAAACAAATTATCTCTTTTTTGTGAAATCCATGCATAAATCGATACGTCTATATAAGACTACAAGTATATGCGATATGTGCATAAATATATTAATCATAACTTTTATAAGTTTATTCTCTAGTATATAGATCAAATACATATATATACACAGAGATATCCCATTTTATATAAAGAGAAAAATTAAAAAGAAATCTCATTTTATACAAAGAGAGAAAGAGACCCATTTCATGTGAATTATATATCGATGATGATAAGGGTATACTACTTTTGTTTAGAAAAAAGGTTCTACGTTTTTATACATTTTCTATACAAAACTCTAAACTTCAAGAATATTAATTGTAATAGTTAGATTACTATTGGTTAAAAGTCATGAAAATTGATTATATTACAAAAATTCATACATTAATTATTAATTTTTTTTTTAAGTTATGTGAAAATTATAATATTTTTATCAATATAAAACAGAAAGAGTATTATTAACTATCTTTAAATATTTTTGTTTGTTTAAATTAGTTATCATTTTCAGTTTTCGATATAAAATTTATTGATTTTTCTTTTTAAAATTATTTTTATACAGTTTATTTTATATATAATTTATTATGTTATTGTTTGAATTATATATGTTTAGATAGATAAATAATGATGCTTTTGTATTAAAAATATAACATAATTAATATATTTTTTAATTCATGTTTTGTAACTTTAAAATGATAAATAATTCAAAACAAATATAGTATTTTGTAGAGCCCAAATTTTAAATTTTCATCGAGACACTGATTCCCTCAGCTAATAAATATATAGATAGGTATATTGACTAATTGTTGAATTTAGGACCGTCAAAACGTAATTTTCCCGGCATTAACAATTTCGGCTACTTTCCTATTGTCAAAATAGATCAGCGACACTTGGCTCACCACGGTTCATGCCTCCTTTAATCTCTGAATTATAAAATAATGGGGGCAACTTTTTCATATTTGTAAGCATCCACACCGCAGGATACATAACGAATATGTTGGATAAATGTCATCTGACTGTTACAAAGTCGAATCTATCAATTTTACTAGTTTTTTTTAGAATGAAAGGAACCATTATATATGGAGGTGAGGTATATACTTTCGAAAAAGGACATAAGATCTGGGTATTACGAAGAAGTGTTTTTCAGGAGTATAAACTGACAAAACTATAAATAAAAATAAAAGAAATTAAAAACGGGTAGCTCAATGCCTCAATTAATCAATAAATTGTTCCCAGTAAACTAGTCAAGTTGAATCTGAATGTATAGTTTATAAATCATTCAAAGGACGAACCCAAATTTAATGTTTGGGCAACACGAAACAGACACTTTTCTTTTTGGTAAAAAAAACACGAAGCATACACGGTCGAACATAAATGGACAACTAGGCGCGGTCGTTGATAATTATACGTACTAATGTATGACTTGTTCTAAGAAAAATAACTGGTATGACCTAATCAATTTTAACCAGCATACTATAACTAACATCCTCACTAAATCACTATATAATGGTATCATATCATTTTAAGTTATTTCAGAAATTTATCTATAAATGTGCAATTCCAGAAGTAGGCACGTAAGCTTTAACTGGTTATCTCGACATGTTTCAAGCTTTCACGATTTCTTAGTTTACGTACTTTACTGAGTATTTAATATCATATAACCAAGTGATCGTGATCACATCAACATGCTATTGTTGTTCTGGTGATCGTTTTTTGTTAAGTTTTTCATTATTGTAAAATTGACATATATAGCGAGTACGAACTTCAAAGCTTAGTTCGAAATTGGCATGTCATTGTCGGTTAACAAAAATGATCGAACTGATATAATCAAGAGTGAAATATGACAATATACAACGATTAGTGTTCCAACGAATAGCTTTAAATTCAATAAATGGCCGTGAAACAAATAGTTCTATGTGTGTAGGTAATACAAACATTAGCAATCCACGTAACTTAATAATATACGAAGATAATTAAGAAAAAAAACTAAATATCCGAAAGTAGATGATTCTTCGACCGACCATATTTTTCATAACATGCAGACCTTTATTTGCGTGCCTGACATAAGCTTACTTTATATAGAGTTACGTTGGCAATTTCCCAATTGGGAAATCTTAGATTTATCTTTTCTTTTTAAAATTAGATAAACAATTATATCCCCCTTTTCGTCAAATAAAATAAATATTTTGGGAGGGAGAGAGGAAGGCGACAAATGAGATATGGGCACCAAAACGAACATTGATTAATAAGTAATTTAATAGACATACCCAAAAAAATAAGTATATATTTGTCACAACAGATACGAGTTATGTCCCGATAAGGCGAAATATGGAATGTATATAATTTTGAATAAATAAATTAAAGAGAAACCCTTTATAATTCAATTCTACCCTTTTTTGCATTAATTTCGTAGTGACAACACAACGTAGAAGACTTTATTGAATCAGTTCGCTATATTTGTCTATATATGGCCACTATTGTACATTTATGTACGTACACAGACACGAAATCATACATTTTTAATATACTAATTTATAACCTTTTTCTGAAAATTTGTGTTGGGTTTCGTATCACTCTATTTATAAGATAGAGCGAGGAACAAAAATATAAACGACCGTTAAGTATTTATATTATTTTCTTGGTTTAGGAGATAAGCAAATTTTCAAAGATACAACTCGGGTTTCCATTATTGAGGAACAACGGTGTCTCGCGTGCATTTTTCTGTTTTGTTTTTAAGTTTACCAATTAATTCCCTAATGCAACATTAACAGGTTTAAGTCTTTAACAAAAAGAAAATACATTAACAAGTTAAGTACAAAAGTATTTTTGCTACATTAACAGATAAGAAATCGCAAATAATTTTTTTTTTCTTCTTTGGTCGTAAACTACAACTATTTTTTTGTCAAATCGTGAACATCCTCTTCAGGAGCCATGACTTCAATTGTTTAAAAAAAAAAAATTAATCTCCTTTAAGATAAAGACGATTTTTCCACTACATGCAACTGATCAATGAAGAAATCACTAGAGCCAGCTATATACCGGTGGGCAAGGGGGTTAGAACTTAGACGGTTTGGTTCCAATAATAAAATATTCCCATATACACAAAATTCATTTTTTGTCTAAAAAATACATAAATCACTAATTTTTTTTATTTAGTCTTTCTTTTTAAAAAAGTTTAAATCAATAATTCAAAAAGTTTTCTATCGGAAAAATCTGAAACAACATGTTTATCTTTTGACAAGACCATCGTTCGGTACATTGATCATCACACGGATTTAATAGCTACAAGCCTACAAATAAGTTTAGAAGAAAAAAAGGTGATCCATACATGTATACATACTTTACATACTAAAAAACCCTAGTCGTGCACACAAAAAAAATACCCTAGTTAGGTCTAGAGAATGCCGGTATATATATGATATGTTCTACATATCTTGACTCATAGGAATAACCAAACCTTACGTTCTACATTAATATTGTGTAACAGTTCTAAAGAACATAAGCTGGGGAATCGTGAGTCCGGACTTGAAACATGTGATCACACATCTGTTTCATTAACTAAGATTTCCTTTTTAATCCACTACGTACATACGTTTCTAGAAAATTATATCATTACTCTGATTGTATATAATGAGGGACATATCTATATCTAATGATCTACACATCCATAAAAGAATCTATTAATAATGCAAGTATCTACAATTAATCTGCATTATCAAAGAGTAAACCAACTATTAGTCTTTTAAACGGAAAAACATGGAATAAGCCAAAACAACGGGAGATCGATTGCAAATACAAATGCAAAAAAAAAAAAATGTTAAGATCCTTTTTTTTTTCTTTGCCAAAATGTTAAAAATCCTGAATATTTTTTCAAAATTCAAATATGTAGACTGGAATAGGCTGCCTGAAAAATAGTATTGGCTACGTAACTTCTGCATACTTGCTTACTTATACATTATTATAAACGCAGTTAATTAATGACATATTTCATCACCTGAACATTATATTATTAAGTACGCATATAAATTGTTTTAAACAAAACTATGTAGATAGTGCATATATATAAAGGAGAAACTAAAAAAACTTCACAAAAGTGGAAAAGCAATTAAATAAGGATCGAGCCTAACGCCTAACCATGGCCGAGAGAACTTTAAGAATCGTGTAAGGATAATTTACATGTGGCCAGCGTCTCACACGTGTCGACAAGTCTCTCTCTACACGACTTTTAGGGTTTTCCGTATACCAAACTGATTCATTTATGTGCATATTCATTTTTGAAAAACATATATATATATATACGTTCTCTATACATATATATCTTGACGTGTCTGGTATTGTGTCTAAAGAGAAAAAGAATTTGCATATGAGTTGTTCTATTATTATATTGGGGGATTCATATAAAAAACGTCATCATCGTTATTAATTAACTAATTAAATCATCTTCTAAATTCTACTTAAACGTTGATACTGCTAATCATGCATGTTCAACGTGTAAAAGCGTAGGGTGCGTAAATATCGAAATCCTCGGTAACCCTTTTTTGACAGAAAATCATCTGATAAAAATAATTTCTAAACAAGATATACTTTTTTTTTCCGAGAGTAAATGTCCGGAAATGATTTGGATCCCTAGTCTCCTTCGATCCGCAATCTTTTTGACCGGTCCAATGTTTCCGGATGTTCTACACTATATGAAAATTTTCATATCCTTTTGTTAATATTTTTTGGTATCATCCTTTAATTAATATTGCCGGAGAAGTAACAACATTTTGTTTCCTACTTACCTTTTACCATGTATATGAACTAAATCCCTAACTGATAGTAAGATTATAATAAAACAGAATTGATTAACATTGTACCGAAAGTAACAAAATATATATACTGATTCTGTAAGTACAAATTACAAAGCGGTACAAAGCATTATACTCTCTTTCTTTTGTCACTTTTGCTAAACTGTTTCTTCTAACTTTTCTATAATTGCTTATTCCTTCTAATAATTTGTTAAAAAAATCGTTCGTATCGCTTTAGGATATGTGTAAGATATTAATCAGGACATATTAACGTGTATGCGTTATAAAATAATTATTTGAAAACGGAACAAATCTGTCATATCTTACTACTTTCGTTTACTATTCTCCTTTTTGTGTTATTAATTTATAACAGTTGTTTTTTACCGCTAAAAAACTGTAACCACTTAAGCCGGCCAAATAAAAAAATATAACCATTTTAAATTATCACCTAGCTTTCCTTCTCCAATTAGAAAAGTTTAGGTGTTAATTCTAAATCTTGTGATGACGACAAAAGATCTATATAATAAATAAGACATGATTTGATTCGACCACATGTCCTTATATTTCGACTGCAGATTCACAGATATAGATTAATAATTCTTTTACTCTGATCTATTTATTTTAGAAATATATATTGGCTTTATCATGTAATCTCATCTCTTGTGGTTACAGCTCTAAAAAACTGTAATAATAATATGTTTTTTTAATACGAAAGCAACCATTTTGGAGGACTCGTGTCTGGATATAATATGCAAGCTGCAAAGAGAAAAGTAAAGAGCATCTATCGTATCAGCTCCTAAAAGCGACAAGC
>KE156194.1:601598-625930 GCA_000411075.1 Sisymbrium irio | reverse complement strand
TCTATATATATATATATGAGAACCTCTGATAGTTTGAAACGATCAATTTTTATATTGTTTGGAGTTTAAACTTCTGACTAAAGTTGATAAGGCACATATAAAGCTAGAATGAAGGTTTAATGATAATTGGCCAATGTAAACATAGGCAGCAATTCGTGTACAAATTAATACTCCTATCAGACTTTAGAGAATTAACAGATTTGATTTAACTAACCTGTGATTATAAGTACGTATTTAACCCATCTATCAATAATTAATTAAATTAAAATGTATATAATCTGTCAATTGGATCCTGCTATAATAAGTAAAACTCAACCACATGCCTGCCCGATCATGGTTCTTTACAATTTGATTTGGATTTCTTTAATCGTTTTTTATGACAGGAACACGTAGTTATTTAGGAAGTATAGTCATTAGATAATTACTCTACATCTTATGTCAACGCAATGAACTCATATCTAATTATTGCACTAAATATAACACAATCACGACAAATTAATTCTAATTATATAATAAGCTGAATCCTAAAACTCAATCATACCTTCACATGTATTATTACGAAACTTAATTCTAAAACAAACTCGATCGTCATGACTCATTATAATAAGGTGTTTTGTTGACAAAAAACAAATGTTGTTTTGACTTTTATACAAACCAAAAGGGAGCTTAAAATTAATGTATTGACTAATAATCATAGTAAATGAAGAGGACACGTGGTTATGTTTAGTTTGATGAGCGCGAAAGCAGGTGTACGTCACACGTACATCGATCGCAAAGTCAAACAGAAAGTCAATGTGCATTAACAAACCTATGTAGTTAACGGCAATTAATACAGTCTAAATCAGATTTAGTAATGTGATCTATAAAGAAAAGAGGGAATTAACGATTTTGGGATTTTCATTTTCATCAAATGATCAATACTTTAAAATAATAAATATAGGCAATGCTTTTGGTTGGGAACACGAAACATATAATATGCATTATGCAATGCTTTCGGGAGACGTAACGGGTACAGTACGGATCTGGGAGAGTATTATTGATTAGTTCTAGTTAATCATTACTCCAATAAACTATTTAACCATTATGATTTTTGAGATTTTAGTTTAATCTCCAAAGATCATATGTTGAAGATCCTGTTTATTTATTTATGATAAATTCTGTCTTTTCTCAAACTAATCGCCACAACCACGACGTAAATATTTTATGTTTATTTCATTTATAATATTTTTTTAGAAAAGTGAAATTGTTACTTTCTCATCAATAAAGTATATAGTAGTATATAATACAGTTTAAAAAAAAGAAATTGGGATAAACAGAGTTAGTTAACTCTCTTATGACCTGGATTATAAAGGAATAATAAGAAGTAATATGCAAATTTATGTCCCAAACAAATAATTACTAGCCAAGCAGAGACAAATGACATGCATGTATTATCATGTTGTCAAACAAAAACATTTTAAGAAGAAAAAAGCCCAATTATTTAGGCCCAATAAAAGACCCAATTGAAAATTTATATGTTTTTGCCGCGCCGGGAAACCGCCGATACATATCCATGTGTTGGTGATGGTAAAGAATTCTACTATTTCACCGGAAAAGCTGAGAATTTACTGTTCCGGTCCCTCATTTACTCGACGGAATCTTCTTGCTTTCAATTTTAACATCAGTAATAGAAAACATGAGCGTCAGTTTGCGTCAGCTAGTTCGTTTCCGGATACTCTCATTGACCATAACATGTTCGACGAAATGCCTAATAGAGAGAATAGGACGGTGGAGTCGAGCTTTATGTTCTTTCGTGAAGTACTTAGATCCTATATGATGAGAGCAGAGGCAGAGACTCCGAGGAGTATCCATTGTTTTGCTCTGAAGAGTGGGTTTCTTCAAGATTTGCATGCGTCTTCAAAGCTTCTGACGCTTTACGGTAGAACCGGGGACTTACTGTCTTCTTTGGGTCTGTTTAGTGAACTGAAAGTGAAAGATGTCATTGTTTGGAACAGTATGATCACTGCTCTGAATCAAAATGTTCGTTCCATGGCAGCTCTTGGAATTTTCGTTGAGATGATTCGGAACGGAACCGAGTTTGATTCGACAACGGTATTACTTGCACTGTCGTCGTTGTCCAGTTTAAACTTTTCGAAGGTATGTCCACAGGTTCATTGTTTGGCAATAGAGTCTGGCTTGGTGTCTGATTCTAACTTATGCAATGCATTGATGAATCTTTATGCAAAAGGCGAGGATTTGAGCTCTGCTGAGTGTGTATTCACGCATATGGAACACCGAGACATTGTTTCTTGGAACACAATCATGACTAAATCTCTTGCAAATGGTCATCCCAGGAATTCGTTGAACTACTTCAAGTTGATGACTGGTTCAGGACAAGAAGCTGATAATGTGACTTTCTCATGCGTTATCTCAGCTTGTGCTTCTCTTAAAGAGCTTTCTTTAGGTGAATCCTTACACGGGATGGTTATTAGATCAGGTTATATCCCAGAAGCTCATGTCTCTGTGGCCAACTCGATCATATCGATGTACTCAAAATGTGGGGAAACCGATGCTGCAGAACCTGTGTTTAAAAACTTATTATGCAAGGATGTGATTTCTTGGAATGCAATCCTGAATGGTTTTGCTTCAAATGGGATGTTTCAAGAAGCATTTCGTATTTTGAACGAAATGCAATCGGTGGATAGGTTTCAGCCTGATATTGCCACATTGATTACATTAAACTCCATGTGCGGTGATATTTGTTTGTCAAGAGAGGGAAGAACAATTCATGGTTACATGGTTCGCAGGGTGATGCCTTCCAGACCATTGGAAATAATAAACAGCCTTATTGATATGTACGGAACATGTGGCTTAACAAGGCAGGCTGAGTTGTTGTTCAAGGGAACAACTGACCGAGACTTGGTTTCGTGGAACTCGATGGTCTCTGCTTTCGTGCGAAACGGGTTTGCAGAAGAAGCGAAGAATCTGTTTAAGGAACTTGTCAGTGAGTATTCTTGTTCAAAGTTTAGCTTGTCAACTGTGTTGGCAATTCTTCCGTCTTGTGATTCATTTGATTCTCTCATGTTTGGCAAATCAGTACATTGCTGGCAGCTAAAGCTAGGATTTGGGAACAATTTACTTTCAGCTAATTCAGTTATAAACATGTACATAGGCTGCAGGGACCTAACTTCAGCATTCTTGCTGTTAGAGATAATATCGGAAATAAGGGATCTTGCATCTTGGAACTCCATTATCTATGGTTGTGCATCGCACGGTCACCATTCAGAATCACTGAGAGCGTTTCAAGCAATGAGTCGTGAAGGGAAAGTTAGCCATGACATGATCACTCTTCTTGGTACGATTTCGGCATGTGGAAACCTCGGACTGATCTCACAAGGAAGATGTTTTCATGGTCTAGCTATTAAGACTTTGACAAAATCTGAAATCCAATTGCAGAACACGTTGATCACCATGTATGGTAGATGTAAAGACATAGATAGTGCAGTGAAGGTCTTTTGCTTGATCTCTGACCCGAACTTATGTTCCTGGAACTGTGTGATATCAACTTTGTCTCAGAATAAAGCTGGAACAAAAGCGATTCAGGTCTTTAGAAAACTTGAGTTAGAGCCAAACGAGATCACATTCGTTGGCCTTCTCTCTGCTTCAACTCAGCTCGGGTCTACGGGCTATGGTAAGCAGGCACATTGTCATCTCATTCGCCGTGGATTTCAGGCTAACCCTTTTATCTGTGCTGCACTCGTGGACATGTACAGCAGCTGTGGGAGGCTAGAAACTGGCTTGAAGGTGTTTAGAAACTCAGGGGTAAAATCAATTGCTGCCTGGAACTCAGTTATTTCTGCATATGGATTCCATGGAATGGGAGAGAAGGCAATGGAACTGTTCAGTGAAATGAGTAATAACATCTCAGGGATGAAACCAGACAAGAGCACTTTCATCAGTTTATTGTCAGCTTGCAGTCACTCTGGGTTTATAGATGAAGGTGTACGATACTACAACCAAATGGAGGATAAATTCGGGGTGAAACCAGTTACCGAGCATCGGGTTTGCGTTGTGGACATGCTTGGCCGGGCAGGGAAGCTGAGAGAAGCTTATGAATTCATCAAAGGGATCGGAGAACCACAGAAAGCAGGTGTATGGGGTGCTTTGTTGAGTGCTTGTAACTATCACGGAGACACAAAATTGGGAAAAGAAGTTGCAGAAGTTTTGTTTGAAATGGAACCAGACAATGTATCTTACTATATCTCATTGTCGAATACATATGTTGGTTTGGGAGGCTGGGAAGAAGCTGTACGGCTACGGAATATGGTGGAGGATAAAGTTATAAAGAAGCTTCCTGGTTACAGTGTTATTGACGTTTAGAGTTGGATAGTGTTTCCTCAAATTTTCATATACATTAGAGGCTGTGTTAGAACTGAGAAGTAGATAATAATAATCGGCAGTACATTCCAAGAAAAATCCGAGTAATAATATTACAACAGTAAATAAACAACTCAGAAAGTACAAACTCCCCAAAAAAGGTAAGTTTTATTGCTCAGTTAATTAAAAACCTTAGCATAGTATTAAGCAAAAGGCTGGAAAGAGGAAGTCGGCAATGAAAAATCCTAAGAAGCAAAACTGATGAACAAACAATCAAAAGCTTGAGAAGAGAAACATCTGTTTTCCTTTAAGGAACTCGGAAAACAGATGGCTGCGCAAAATATCCCGAGCTCATAGAGATCAAATTCCTCAGAGCAAGACCTTCATGGAATTCAGACAATGTTTTTATCCAGATCATGCCCTATATTCTGTGAATCCATAAAGGAAATAAAGAGAAAACAAACATTTCAGATATTGGCTTTCCATCAAATGCTGTGTGATTGAAACAATCGTTTGATTTTAGAGATTAAAAACCTCATGGTAGTTGTCTTAATCGTCCAAGTAGTAGTATGAGCCAGCTGACTTTTGCTCCCTGTCTTTAGTCGACTCTAATTTGTTGATTCTAGGCCTGAAATTGGTGGGATCCCGTCTGAAGGTGATGTTCAGATGCTGCGGAGTAACAACAAAACACAAATGAAAATCATTAGCACCAAACATTAGGTCCTTTTTAATGCCCCTACAGTGTAAGTGAGAGTATAGAAGACTTACAGATAAAAACAGATTCATCCCACTGAGTAGTGATTGAGGACAATTTGCAATACAATCGATGGATGGTTGTCCTTCATAGACAATGACTCGGTCTGCCAGATAAGTTGCCATGATGAAGTCATGCTCGACAACAAATGCGGTTTTCTTTGCATGGAGAATGAACCGCTTGATGACTTTAGAAGCCACAATACGTTGCTCTGAATCGAGATATGCACTTGGCTCATCAATCAAGTATATATCCGCGGGCTGCAGGAATTCACGAAGTTTGTGTCGCATGAGATGACTGAGAAGAAGGGAAACTACTATGTTTCTGTAGACTTCCAAATTTAAATACTTACCTTTCCGAGGCACAGAGCTAAAGCAACCCTTTGCAACTCTCCTCCTGAGAGATTGACAACTTCCTGATCCATCAACTGCTCAATCTGAAGTGGTTTCATCACGTCCGACACAAATTGAGGATGCATGTAGGAATCCCGAATCTTCTGATGTAGCAAGTGCCTAACTGAATTCTGAAACTTGGGACTGATCTTTTGTGGCTTGTAAGAAACATTGAATTCTGGGATCTCTATGTCTGATCCTTCTGTCTCGTCAGGTTTCAACAAACCCGCCTGCAGAATTTACCAACAATACATGTTTAGGACTCCAGCACTTGCCGAAACCCAAACCAAAAGAAACGATATAATGGAAGAAGAGAATACCAGCATCCGGATAAATGTTGTCTTCCCTGTTCCATTCTCTCCAAGCATTACAATAATCTGAGAGTCGGTAAATTCACCCTCCGTCACTTTCAACCTGAAGTTTCCTTGTGTTTTGGTCATGGTGGGGTATTTGTACCTAGCGTACGACTGAATTTCTTCAGCACTTTCTTGTGGAGTCTCAGCAACCTTCGAACAAAAGAAGAACCATTCAGGACATAATCTTGATTACCTATGTGAAGCAACATTGCCTATGCACCATCAAAAAAAGTTTACCTTGAAGGTCAGGGATTCATCTCTAAAACGTAAATTTTCTGTGGGAACAAACCCAGCCAAGAAAATGTTAATTCCTTCTCTGACAGAGAAAGGGAGAGTCACAACACCATAGGCCCCTGGTTTTCCATACAGACAGCAAATGAAATCTGACAAGTAGTCAAGAACACTGAGATCATGCTCCACCACAATGACGTAGCTGGAGAAGAGGAACACACTGTAAGTAGCTTATTTTATATCCCATTGAACAAAATAATCAGAAGATGAAAAAAAGCAAACCTATTAGGCCTCAGGAGAGAACGAACAACTTGAGCAGCTTTGAGTCTTTGCTTAACATCAAGGTAACTAGATGGCTCATCAAACATGTATATCTCAGCGTTTTGTATGGCAACAACAGCGATAGCAAACCTCTGCAGCTCACCACCAGATAAATTCTCAACATCACGATCAATGACCTGGTTCAACTCCAGATCAGCACAGAGCTCTGCCTTCTTATCTCTCTCGTCCTTCTGGTCAAGGACCTCTCCAACATTGCCTCTGACAGCTTTCGGGATGTGATCAACATATTGTGGCTTAATAATGGCCTGCCGAGCACAGGATATCACAACTTGTGTCATTAATTGAAAACTAGGAACCACCTAGAAACAAATTTTAAGGTCAATTTGACATTATACCTTTAGATTATCTTCTAGAATACGGGTGAAGTAGTTTTGAAGTTCTGACCCACGGAAGTGAGTCAAGATCTCTTGCCAGTCTGGAGGACTCTGCACAAAAATGAAAATAATTACAAATCAACTTGCCAAGAGACACAATTTTCAGATAAAATTTCAGAAACTCAGGAGATTATTACAGTGAAACGGCCCAAATTTGGTTTGAGCTTCCCCGCCAAGATTTTCAAAGCGGTTGATTTTCCAATACCATTTGTCCCAACCAACCCTAGGACCTGCCCTGGCCTTGGAACTGGGAGCCTGGAAGTAAAGACAGAGATTATATTGTCTTAAAACTAGAAGAGGAATCAATTTTTTAAAACGTAAAATCATAGAGAAAAACGAACCTGTGCAACTTGAAAGTGTTTGGCCCATAACGATGAGTCGTATCTTTCTCTAAGTCTCTGGGAAGATTGATAATCTGAATAGCTTCAAACGGGCATTTCTGAAATTGTGGAACAACAGAAAGTATTTAGTGGCTCAGTTTAGGCTACATCTACAGAGGTATATTCGGTATCAGAAATAGCATATGCAGACATACCTTCACACAAATACCGCAACCGATGCACAACTCCTCTGAGATAAAAGCAAGCTTGGAGCCAACAGTCACCTCAATACAAAGTTTTCCTAAGATAAACGTAAGTCAATGTTATAAGTTTGGCACTGAAAATTTTAGAGTTGCAACAAAAACATCAAGTCGGTAGTGTAGCGTTACAAACTTATGGCTTCACACGTAACTTAGCCACTATGCACTAATTGGCATGCAGGCATATGCAATGAGTAAATGACACCAACAATCCATCCCAGTACAGCAACAGGGAATCAATATGCAAGAACACAAACTCAATTTTGGAATAAGAATAAGCACCTGTCTTGACCACAGGACAACTCTTCTTGCACTCTTGGCGACATTTCTTCGGCTTACAACGGTCTGAGCTCACGATAGCAATACGTGTCAATCGATCAGCCATCTCTCAAAGATCTGAATAAATAAAATCAATAGATTAACTGGCTGACGAAGATTCAACATAGTAATACACAGTCTGATCGCAGAACAAAAATGGTTTTAATGGGACAATCAGCGGAAACTATTTATCGTGGCAAAAACATGAACACCAATCTGACAAGAAACTATTAGGGAGTAACGCTTAGGCACAAGCACAAGCACCACACGAAACAACTATAGAGTAACCACAAACAATATTCAAAGGAAATCCACCCACAATCAGAGCTAAAAATGATCAGATTACTCAAGATTTTAACAAATAATTACATGCAAAATCTAAAAACGTCAAAAATTATTGATAAATTGAAGCTTGAAAAAAACGCAAATTCAATACTTGCAAATAAAACGATGAACCGATTCTATCAATAAACAAAGTGTGAAATTAAGTTCCAAATTCGCTCACATGTTAATAGAGAGAAAAATCAGGTAATATGCTACAAAAGGTTGACACTTGCCCAAATATCAAAACAACAAATGATAGAAATGAATAAAGCCAGAAATTTTTTTACGCAATTACAACTACTTTGATGAAAAATCGAAGCTTTTGATTATATCCCAGGTTAAAATTAGCTGCGAATCAATCGAGAATCAAACAACGAAAACCCCCAAAATCTATGTCGGTGAGGATATCCAAAATCATCTGAAACATGAAATCGAAATATCAAAACGGAACATTTGAGATAAGGATGAGAACCTGAGATAGTTTGAGAGATTGAGATTGAGCTGGGAGGAAGATCGAATATGAAGGAGCGTGTGCCGATTCTATTAAATGGAACCAGCCGAGAGCACACGCACCTGAGAGTTACGCTTTTGCCCAATTGAACAAAAAACCAAAAAAACCGAAGTTAGGGTTTTCCGACAGGTTTGACCCGGTTCGCTTTACATTGGGCTTGGTTTCGCCAACTTATGGGCCCAACACTACAATCTGAAAATAATAAAAATAACACATAAATTTATGATAACTAAATTTTAAAATTTATATTAGTTTAATAAAATTAATTATATAAATCTCATAATAAGATTGATAAATATATTATCATAAATAATTTAATTTCATAAAAAGAATAAGATGTTAAAATTTAGTTGAATCGCATATTATATATATATTATATAAAAATGGGCACTTTTATTTAGGTTAAGAAGAAAAAGAAAAAGAAAAATTTATTCAAAATGTATATTATTAAAATATATAATGGACTGGTGATAATTAACGTTCTTACGAATATATTATGGATTAGTAAATATTTTTACGAGTGATATCTATTGCGAGCTATTTCAACAAACATACAAAAAGTTAAATTTATTTTATCAAGATTTTTTTTCTCGAAAATCTTTTAATAAAAAATTAGGAAAATAATCTACTTAACAGGCTACAAGCGCTAAAGAGTATTTTTCAAAAAAAATATTGACTTTTCATAATAGAAATAGATAAAAAAAATTCACAATTTATTCGAAACGCTCTAACAGAAGTTGAAAAACTTGTCACGAAGAAAATTTTTGCATGGTAGATTCTGCTTCCTCCAACTCTCCACCGTCTTCTTAACCATCTTTTTCATTTTTATCTCCTAAAAAATACTTAATTTATCAAGTTAACCAACGTGAAATCGCTTATAAAGATAAACATACACATTTTAATTATAAAATATTAAAATAAATTTTATACAAAAATAAAAACAGATTAAGTCTATGAATTATCTTATTTAAAAAAAAAATATTTATATCTATAAAAAAACTAAAAAAATTCATTATAGAATTTAAAAAATAAAATCAATAAATAAACATCTAAAATAATAATAGCATAGAAAATATTAATCGATTATATATTTCTAAATATTATTTATATTTTTGATTATAATTAAGATAAAAAATATGTAAAACAATTGCATACTCATGAAAACTTTTTCATGGTAAGAATAATCCTATTATTTGGAAAACAAAATTTGTACATTTTTAAAATTATTGTTACTTTTAATTAAAAATAAAATAAATATTTTCGAATATTTGTTAAACTTTTAAATATAATTTTAGATTAGATACAATTATTATTCTATATTTTATTTATCTGCTTACCCCTTTGTATGGTGGATTAAAATTTAACTATATCTCATAAAATATATTAGATTTTGAATGGAAATTAACTAATATCTTGAAATTTTTGTGTTTTTTTTTATTTTGTTTCCCGTTATCTCTGATCTCTTCTTTTAAAAAATAATTTTTTTACTCAGGTCTTTTACTCAGGTTTGGCTAACTTTGGTCACTCATTATTACATACCCATCTATATTTCAGTTAATCTAGAAACTTTATTAGAACCATAAGGAGATGAATTAGACGATGTTGTAAATATGTTTTAATAGTATCAATTTCACATTTACCTTCCTGTCTTACACTACAATGTTCATTGTTATCTGCATTTTGGTTTGCAGCAATTTTGGTGCAAGATGTACATTTGTTGGGATTAGGTCTAAGATTCTCTGCTATTAATTCACATCTTCTTCTGGCCGGCGATTGGTCCATTGAAACACATGAGATGACCAAAGATGATGTAGAGAAAATGATTAGTACTATAGAAAGAAAATACGGAGTAAAAGAGATATATGAGAAAAAGAAGATAGCTGTTTATTTAAAATTTCAAAAATGTTAAAAATAAGCCGTGTGTGAAACTAAATCTATTGAGAAACTCAAAACTTTGGAGGGATAAACAATAATAAATCAGAGAAAAACGTTAATTTGTTGGTGACTTTTTCATTGCCTTAAAATAATATGTTTCCAAATGTTTACTCAAAAGGCCTACAACATAAGATAGACATGTAGGAAAATTCAAATGTCAATTATATTAATTACATATTAATTAACCAATTCTCATAGAATTTTTTTCGTAATAATTACTATAAAAATCCATAATGCTGGTGTATGTCTATTCTTGAAGTTGATCCTTTCAAGAGGTAATGACATAATGGCTTCTCTATTGTGAACTCAAGATCATAACATATACAAGTTGTTTGTTCTCTACTGTAAG
Source organism: Sisymbrium irio (assembly GCA_000411075.1). Taxonomy (NCBI): domain Eukaryota; kingdom Viridiplantae; phylum Streptophyta; class Magnoliopsida; order Brassicales; family Brassicaceae; genus Sisymbrium; species Sisymbrium irio. Next base: position 615,108 of record KE156194.1, on the reverse strand, counting down.
TTTCTTGAGTAGTAAAAGAACGCGAGTTTAATTCGAATTTTAAATCGCATAAGCACCCATTTATGAGGTTCAGTTCCGGGAAGTGGTGGCGTTAAGGCTTTGGAAGAGCTCGGGAAGATGGGCATTGGTGAGTTTGGTTCTCTTGGTGATCTCTTGTTTCTTCTTCTTCTTATCCTTTGGTTTATTGATTTGTATGCCGTACTTCTGTTCAGCAGCTCTCCTCGCGGCAGTGTCTGTCACGGGCTTCAAACCGTACTTCCGCAGCTCCTTCTCCACCTCCATGAAGTCGCTCGGGACCTCAATGTCTCGGTAGACAGCTTTAAAGTCGTCATCAACCGTAATCTCACAATTGAAATCATTTGGGTACGCAATGTCCTCTTGTGAATTTGATAGCAACCAGATGTCTTCAGAAGCTTTCAGGGCCTACAGTAATACAAGAGAATCTTAAAGACCTTTTTGTCGGTTTCAAGAACCAAAACATCCCATTTGTCTAAATGATTGTCCATCCAAAAACCAAAATGGGTAAGAATCTCATTTGCCATGTCAAACAACGTCAATCTTTATGTGTCGTACCTGCAAATCCTCCATGACATTCGGGTAAGCGTCTTTGAGAACACTTGCCGCAATGCCATCAGGATATTTATTTATCAAGGAAAGAAGCTCGCGCTTGTCCTTGACATTGTGCTCAGCCTGTGCGGCAAGAGAGCAGAATTGCATGTAAACACAAAGATGAAACCTTTTTTTTCTCAAAAGAGAGAAAGAGAAGAATCCAAAAAATCAATCCACCTTGTAAGAGAACCTTCTTCCGTCGTAATGAGCTTTCGGATTTTTCCTCATACTATCAAAAACAGCCTTATTGGCATGCATATCAACATAACACCTTTCATTTATTTGCTCTGGCGTAAAGGCTTGCCTTGTCTGCAAAGCAAAGAGAAAAAAGAAGTCAAAATCAATATATATAAAGAAGAAAAACACAAGAAGAAGAAGAAGAACAAAACAAACCTTAAAGAGAAGATCAATGACACGCTTTATTTGAGCACCAACAGGAGATTTTCTAACGCTGTTAATGTGCTGAAGTCGCTCGGTATCGCTTGAAAACTTGACAGGACCAGTAGGCTTGTGACTGATCGCCGGCGCAGGCACGGGTCTCCTCAAAGAAGAAGAAGAAGAAGAGGAAGGGCCAGCTCTCGAAGAAGCAATGCTCGAAAGTGTAGATTGGCATCTCACTTGCTGCTTATTGAAATTATCTAGCTGCTCTTTTAAAGACATCTGAAGTGGGTACACAGAAAAACGTAACCTCTAGCCGTCAATATATATTTACTGATGATTCCGAATGCTGATTTTTTTTTTAAATGTGATCAAGTCATGATCCGGAAAACATAAGAGCATGCATGGACACAAACTTTTAAAAAAAATCAACAAAAGTAGAATAATGGTAAACAAGGACGATTCTGGATTTAGGGTTTCCAATCGATACAAAACAGATTATGGGTTATTCAATATCTATAGGTTTCAAATGATTTTTGGGTCATAGAACGAACGCAACTAGGGTTTATCAATCGATACAAATTACCTTCTTGGTCGAAGAAGAAGCTTGTTGTCTCTTAGCTTTACCGACGAGAGTGATATTGGGAATTGGGAAATGGGAATTGGGAAATGGGAATTGGAAATTGGAAAACGAATGTTTACAAAGTTGTGTGTTTGTAATAAAAAGTTGCCAAAGTCCAATTACTTTTGTGTTCATGACTTTCCTTTTTTTTTGTTAAGCCCATTAGAAATTAAATCCATGACCAAAAAAAGGTGTAAATAAATATACATAGGAACCCTAACTTGTGGTCGGTTTTCAAACCCTCAGAGTCAGAAACCAAACCCATTCCCTTCCTGAAATCGATCACATTCGCTTCTCCATCTACTCTCCTTTGTCAATCAACCTCCACTATCTCACTTGCGTTCATCAATTTTTGCGTTAGGTGTTATAAATGTCCTTATTTTTCTCTTAACCTTGCGTTTTCTCTGATCCTCAATCCGAATTCTTTTTCATACTGCCTGATGATTGGGTGTATTTATGGTTTTTCTTCGGTGATTCCTTTGATATTCTGAGACTTCTCTTGCTGCTAGTTTGGATTTGGGAGTCAGTCTTGTCATCACGGTCGTACTTTCTTTGGTTTTAAGCAGATACCTAACATCTATTGTTGGTTCATGTCCATGTGTATTACTGCACGGTCGGTGGCACTAGCATAGTTTCTTCTGACTTCCCACCGGTTTCCTCATAGTCATGATATGCACGTTTCGAACAAGATTTCATCTCTTTCTGTTTGCTCCATCTGATTCTTTGGCCTCTCAATCTTGTGTCCTTACCAAGACCTAGCTCCTGTCGTTGTCCTTAAGTTTCACAGCTCTTTCTCTGCTTTTGTCTTCAACTTTTTTTTTAACTTCTGTTTGTTACGTATCCATTGCATTGCCTTGTTTTTGAGTTTGTCCGCGTTGCGAAAAGTAATCTTCTGCTTTCATGCAGAGTTTGTATCAAACACAAACCCTAATACTGGTTCATCGGCTGTTATTTGTAAAGTATCTGGTTTGCTAGTCCCGATGGAAATATCAGTACCGGTGCAGAAAGCCGTTGTGCGTGAGCCATTTATCAGGTAATTAACTCTCTCTATACCATTAACACTTTTTGTTTCTATCCAATCTCACAACTAGCGATACCTTTTCTCCATAATCTTCATATATATAAATGTTCAAGCAGGGCCTTATTATCAAATCTTTTTTTTTTTTGCATTCCCTATGTTTTAATTTGCAGGCTGATGAGGCTTTTAGCAAGGACTCTCTATGATGATAATCTTACTACTACAGTAAGCGATAATCAACAGAAATCTGCAAAAACTGACAGCAGAGGGAATAAAGTTGTGGTGCTGGATGCGCTTGTGAGGTTTGTATGCATCCCTTCGAACTTCTATACCGAAAAGTCTTTTAAGTGAAATTTTGATTACATCTGAATTAAGTTGGCACAATAGTCTTTCAATTCTTGTATTTCTTTTGTTCTATGTCTGCTAGGCGGCAATGGGTTAGAGAAGATGACTTGGCAAGAGATTTGAAGAAGAACACCAAGCAAGTCCGGAAAATATTACGACACTTTGAAGAAAAACATTTGATCACGCGCTACCAAAGGAAAGAGGTCTGTGCAGAAACTATGCTCTCTTTCAGATTGGGTTATGTCTCTCACTTCATTTAACTCAACAATTCTTTTCGCTTTACGATAAATAGTATTTTTTTCATAAACACTTAATAGTATACGATGATTGAAGAACTTGTGGTTAACTTGGATACTTCTTTTCCAAATTTTGCGTTCTTTGATTTTCCTTCTAGAGTAATTTTTTTTTTTGTTTAGACTGCTGAACTTTTAGATTCTCGATCAATTTTTTCAATAGACTGCAAAGCGTGCGAAGATATATAACGTTGCAGTGGCGGCTACAACTCATGGCCGAGCAGAGGAAAATATTAAGTTCCACACGCACTCATATTGCTGTCTCGATTATCAACACGTACGTATGCTTCAATCCCTAGTACTTTGTTTTGCTTTCAGTTTGCTGTTTTAAAATCAAACTACCCTACGCAACCTTCTCTCCTACAGATGTATGATACTGCTCGTTTGAGTCTGGAAAAGATTAAAAAAAAACTCAAAGATGAACTAGAAGATAAGGATACAGTTCAGGAGTATGGCTGTCCTAAGTGCAACAGGAAGTAAATTCCACTACTCTTTTATGTTATAGAGTCCTTAATTTATGAGTTGTATTATATATGTCGCTATACATATTCTCATTTCTGGTATAGATATAGTGCCCTGGATGCCATGAGATTAATTTCTATGGAAGACGATGCTTTTCATTGTGAAAGATGCAATGGAGAACTTGTTGTGGAATGTAACAAGCTATCTTCCGAAGTAGTAGTAGAGGGAGGTGACAATGTAAAGAGACGGCAGCGGCAAAGACTCCAGTTTGCGGAGGTCTGTATATACTGTTTAGCGGCTCATGATGATATATTAGCTCATACAGGACAACATCTCTACTTTTAAGTTGATGAGTTTGTAAATTCAAAAGTTAATTGGTTATTTTCTGTATTCTGGCATTACTTATGTAGTTTGTAGGCGTTGACACAATGGAAAATAAAATGCAGGCTGTGATGGATCAAATTAATAGAGTAAAAGACCTACCGTTTCCTGTCTATGAAATATTTCCGGAATGGGAAGCTCGTGCAGTTATGGCTGCTCGTGAAAATGGTGATCTTGACCCTAATGATCCTTCGAGATCACAGGGTGGGTATGGTTCAACTCCGATGCCATTTCTCGGAGAGACAAAGGTGATCACTGTTACACTTCTCATTGTAAATAGAAGTTGAGGCGCTGGTATTATAGCAAAATGTCCCTTTGTTCAAGGAGAAGTTTTATTTGTACTTTTCTACACATATACAGTAAAATATATGCTGTGCTAGTAAAGCTTAGTAGAATCAATGGAGTTTTGTAATTTCCATTAAGAACTTTAATGAGGAATAAGTTTACACAGAGCCTGTTCTCAAGTTTTTCAAGCATTTATCATCTTTACATTGTGGTTAGTTTGATTTCTCAAATCTTACGTATGGTTAGGTTGAGGTTAACCTTGGTGAGGGAAAACAAGATGTCAAATCTGAAGGTGGAGTTTCTAGTATGAAACAGCTGCCTCCATGGATGATCAGGCAAGGAATGAATCTGACTGAGGAACAAAGAGGAGTGATGAGAGAGGAAACTAAGGCCGATGGTGTCTCAGAAGGAGCAGTAAAACTTTCTGATGACAATAAATCATCAGCCACGGTAAATGACAATGATAAGGATGTGAAGGTAAGCCTTTTGCGTAAAACTTCTTTGTATTTATTTAGATTCCCATATTGTGGATTGTGTTTCAAGAATCATGATACATTTCAGCTTCAGGATGAGTATCTTAAAGCTTACTACGCTGCTCTACTACAGCAGCAAGAGTTAACTGAAAAGCTGAATCGGGAAGAATCCGCAGGGGTATTAACCCCTGACATTCAGTCGGCTACTACATTCTCAGACCGTCAGGTTGGTATGAAGTCCAAACGTGAAGAGGAAGATGAAGAAGATGCTGATTGCAAAGAAGGGGCTCATGTTTCAGGTCAGTTTGAGTTTACGTACTATTATTTAATTTCCAGTTCTCTAACTAGTTGATCGTATGAGACAAAACATTACTTTAGTATAAGGAACCTCGTTTAGTTGAATATAAAACTGAAACAGAGCGCAGTTTGCATCTGCTCAAAATACAAAATACAGTTTAAACTACATAAGTTGGCCGTAATTGTTTAAGAGAGATTTTTACGACTCCTGATATAATGTAATGCTCAGCTTGGTAACTTGTCATGTAACTTAAAATTTGCAGCAAATGAAGACAACAAGGTGGACTTGACTGCAGAAGAAGAAGAAGAAGAAGAGGACGACGTCGAGTGGGAAGAGGGCTGAAAGCAAATGGATCAAATCCATTGATAATACAATTAAGAGTTGTGAATTGTCATATACACTCTAGGGACTTAATAATTATAGGGAATCTCATATTCACCAGTTTCTTCAAAGGATAACATTCTAATTTATACTTGTCGGATGCAAGCAAAAGGCTGAAAATATGGTTGGACGAGATATATGATACCATTTACAAGTGATTTGTGTTAAAAGTCTACCGTAGATATTTGCCAGAATAAAAAGAAGAGCAAGATACAATATCAGTATCTACTATCAGTCTAAGCATACATTTTGAGGATTCACCCACATGCAAGATATCAAACATAAGAGATTTAGCATTGTTTTTTTAAAGAACGAAAACAAACACAAACTGTCAATTACAAAACCAAATTATACATAAGTTTGAAAGCATCTGCTATCGAGAGATTGAATAAACCTCTTCTGCAGAAAACATAAGGCTTTACTTAATACTAGCACTCTCCATTTATTTCCTCTGAACCAGCGATCTCTAAACCGAGATATAGTTAAAAAAAGTAATATTTTGGGAAGGGATTATTAGAAACATCGGTCACGTAATGAGACTACCGGCGGAGAGAATCACAGGTTGTTTTTTGATATTACTTCCACTTCTTGAATTTGCCTCCTCCTCCAAACATACCATGTTTCCCATGCTTTCCCTTTCCATGCTTGAACTTGCCTCCGTGCTTGAATTTGCCTCCATGCTTTCCGTGCTTGAACTTACCATGACCACCATGACCATATCCATGAGAGGCATGACCAACGTGGCCAAACCCTGCGTGCCCTGCATGCCCGTAAGGGTTGTGTGATGCATGACCAATGTGGTGAGCTCCATATGCTGCGGCGGCGGCACCAGCTGCACCAGCGATCATACCTCCCAGTCCACCACTAGAGTGTCCTGAATGAATACCGAAAAAAGGTATTTACAAGGGGAACATACAATTCAAAGTAGCAGAACGCAGAGAGGAGAAGACCATATAGTTTTTCACATGATAATCACAATGTCTATCAGAATGGAACTCTGACAACCTCAAAGGTTCAATATTTGCACAAGTAAACTCACCATTCTTAGCATTTACATGAAAAAACTAGCAAAACATTAGAAATTACGGTCCTTTTTAACTATAATTCAAACTTAAAACAACATCTAGCAGGTCGAAAATAAAACAAACTACAAAGGCAATACTTTTGGCTTTTCCATAAAAAAACAGCAAACTTTACAAATCTATCGTACCAATTCCCATTCAAACTTAACAGGTTGATGATCCAGCAGAACAACAAGGTCAGTGCTTAGCTTTAGCATAGCAAAACATCAACATATTAGAAACTATTGTCCCTTGACACCTGGTGTAACAAACTACAAAGGAGGGTTTTTTACCTGAATGGTGAGGAGCAGGGTAGCCTGCAGGAGGATAACCTCCAGGTGCAGGAGGGTAACCTCCAGGTGCAGGAGGGTAGGCACCAGGTGGGTAACCAGCAGGTGGATAGCCTCCAGCTGGAGGATACCCTTGTTGTGGCGGGTATCCAGCGGGTGGGTAATGATGTCCTCCTCCTGGAAAACCATGAAACCCTTTGTCTTGTTCATCATGATGCTTGTCTTTACCACCTCCCATTGCTTGTCTTTTTCAAATTTCAGACACCTACAAGAGTTTTATATACATCAGCTTCAAAGATCAAAACTTTTGCATAACATTTTGACTTTGCTATCAAGAACAAAAAAAATCTGAGATATATTTCGGACAGATCATAGGAGAATCAAAATGAGATAGCATATGAGTAATGGTTGTTAAATCCATAAGAAAATTCGAGGAAAGACGAAACATAATTCGCTAGAAAGAAACACGATTCGATCATACAAAACCAAGAGAAGAAAAAGAAAAAAACAGAACCGGGCTCGTTTGAGCAAAGCTGAATATGAACGATCACCAGATCAAAAGTGAGATGATCGGTAAATATTTAGAAATATTTACCGATACGAATTGCGAAGATTGTTGTTTCAGAAGGAATTGGAACAGAAGAAGAAGAGCTTATGTTGCGTATGTATATATGGATAGGCGTGCTGTGTCAGCGATTAATTACTTAACGCGTTACCATTTTTGAATAAGTGTGTTTCTTCTTATTTTATTTTTAATCATTTATTAGTCCTCGTAGTTTTATTTAAATCATAAATTGAACACTTTAGTCGTCAGAAATTTCAATCGTGTCTAAATTTCAAATTCTTACTCCGAAGAAAAAATAAAAGCTCATGGAATAATTTTGAATACATTCATTTTTTTTCGCTAAAGGTTGGCTTTTTGGATTTTTGTGGCTCTAATTGGGTGTTTTAAACACCGAAAACTTTATAGGGGTTAAAATTAGAATTATGTAAAAGTAAGAGGTAAAGCGTGACAAACTAAATATCTACGTCGTGGGAACGCGCAATGGACACGGAGTTCTACGAACATGGCGACGGAAGATATTATTCTGCAATATAATTTTATCTAATTGGCCAAAAAGTCTTTTATCCTTTAATTTGACAAATGCCCAAAAACATTGGTGGTGAATACAATGATGAAATGCCAATAGAATCTGGTCCTCCACAAATCAGAATTATCTTTTACTACTTTATATCTTGTTGATTATTCAAACAATATGATTCCCCCATCACCATCACAAATGGTTAGAAACGTAGAACAAACTACATCAGTAAAACTGAAAGAATCTCAATAATCACAAATAGTTGGTGGTGGGGTCATAATCATAAGGCTTATAGTATAGTTTTTGGGTTTATGGGGTGACGACAGATTCGTAATTCTCACTATGGGGCAACAACCTGTGAGCAAGTCAATCAAAAGTTCCACTTCCAACCCTTTGGACACTTTGCAGTTTGAACACGTTCAGATTCTCTTGGAAGTTATCTGGCGGTTTATACAGTCTATAATCTGTTATAAAACATCAATATTGCACAGATAACTCTCTCATCTTTGATCTTAAAATACAATTGTCCTAATATGGGGAACACAAAGTGCAGCTTGGCTTCACTAAGTTTCATTTGAGTTCTTCAAATAGCTCTTTCTGCACTTTCCAACTTGAACAGAAGCGCTGACAAATCCTGTCCGGTAACAAAACTTTCTTGTCAACTGACAGTGCTCGCACTTAACAACCTTCACTAGTGCGGCTCTGCCTCACTGATCCTCAACATCAGACTCCATAGCAGTATCATATTGTTTCTCTCTCCTTGGGACTGTTGCCTCTCAGGTTATCCTCATATGTGTAGATGCAAGAAACATGATGTTTCCGGCTGTTTTATACAGCAAACAAAGACTGATGATGAATTGTTTCTAACAACAACCTTCTGATTGGGAAACTAAACACAGCAAATTTTATAACTTTCTTCCGCATTTCCATCTTTATGAAACGTATGTTCATCTCTCGCAAACAGGCTCAAACCATCCAATAAAAAGTATATCGTTTCACGTTCTGCATGATCACTTTCTCCAACAGTGAAAGTGTGATTCTTCCCGTTCACCTGAATCACGCTTTCACCTGGATACTTCTTAATGTTCCTGAGTTTCATCATCGATCTAATCCTCGCAAAGCCATCCCACATACCAACAGCTGCATATATGTTTGCCATTTCTACATAAGGCGCAGCCATTTCCGGTTCCAAGTTAAAAAGACATTCAGCCGCTTGCTCGGCAACTTTTACGTTACGGTGGATCTTGCAGGCATTAAGTAATGCACCCCATATGCCTGCGTCGGGTTTAGCTGACATGTTACGAATGAGTTCTAATGCTTCTTCGAGCTTTCCCTTTCTTCCAAGAAGATCTACCATACAAGAGTAATGGTCTAGTCCGGGGCTGATGCCGTATACTTCTTTCATGGTGAGAAAATACTCCCACCCTTTCTCCAGCGAACCTGAATGAGCACAAGCCTGGAGAACGGCAAGAAATGTTATGCGGTTTGGTTTATAATCCAAATCTATCATCTTGTTGAAAAGTTCCAAAGCTTCGAGGAAGATTCCGTTCAAAGCATATCCAGTTATCATCGTAGTCCATGTAACGACAGTTTTCTCAGCCATGTTATCGAAGATGTCTCGAGCTTCTGTTGTACTTCCACATTTTGAGTACATATCAATAAGAGCATTGCAGACCATGATGTTATCTCTCTTACACCCATAAGCATCTGCTCTAACATCTACCCATTTTCCAATCTCTAGTGAACCGAACTTTCCACAACCTGAAATGAGGGAAAGTAAAGTAACTATATCTGGACTCACTCCTGTTTCGGTCATGGCATGAAATAAGGCCAAAGCTTCATCCATGTCGCCTTTCTCGGCATACCCACTTATCATCACAGTCCAAGAAACACATGTTCTGGAAGGCATGACGTCAAACAATAACCTGGCGGAGCAGATATCCCCGGATTTCGAGTACACAGATATAAACGTGTTGATCACTTCTATGTCTTGATCTGTACCAAGGCGGATTGCATGAGAATGAATCAACCTTCCTTGGGATAGTATCTCAGGGTTCTGACACGAAGCAGCCAGGTTAATAAAGGTGCTCAAATCCGGCTTAAATTCTTCACGCAGCATCAACCGGTAAAGACCACAAGCATCAGATGCTTCACCAAACACTGCATATGCTTTGAACATAGAGTTCCAAGATACAACAGTTCTGTCACTTTTTTCAATAGCTTCAAATACTGACTTTGCTGAATCCAAATCACTACATTTCGCATAAGTGGAAATCAAAGTATTCGCAACTGTAACCTGTACATCTACACCTAAACGTATCCCAAAGGCATGCAAAGCCTTCAAAAGCTTCAAACTTTTCTCAAACGAAGCAGCTTGAATCAAGGTCATGATCGTCACGAAATCAGGCGAGATCTCGTCCAGTCTCATCTCACGAAATATAGAAAATGCCTTATCCGTGTGACCTGATTGACAGAAACCAGACAGCATTGCGTTCCAAGTGGTAGCGTCTCTCTCAGGCATTCTCTCAAACACCTTGGCTGCAGAATCCAGACTACCACATTTTACAAACATGTCAACGGTGGCAGTCCCGACGAACACGTCAGACCAAAACGGGGACTTTAAAACATGGGCATGAACCATCTTGCAGTAACCAGTATCAGCGAGCTTAGCACACGCCTTGGCCACAAATGGGAAGGTCAAGTTGTTCGGTTCAAATCCTTCCCGCTTCATTCCCCGAAACAGAAGAAGTGATTCCGCTGGATCATTGCGATTAACTGCTTCTCGTATCTGAAGATTCCAAGCACTAACAGAGGACAATCCAAAACGACTCAACCGACGGTGAATCAAGGACATGTAATCTCTCTTTCTGTCCAGTCTCCTCAAATGCCTCTCTGCTGCTGGCGGGAAATGCTTTAAACGCACCGTTTGCAATTTCGCCTAAAACTACGTCGTTGACACGCTCAAATGGACCTACCCTTTTGTCATGTGACGGATTAATGTGAACTGAGATACAAACAGTAATAACATTAAGAAGCTCTATAAAGTTAAAGTCCCATCACAAAAAGATAAAACCAACCGTATTTCACATTTTCATTCAGACCGAAACCAGAACTCGTATTTCAGGACAATAGACTACACTCAGTTTCTCCTTTGGTTAGTGCTGTATCGATGCTTACGAGACCCTTCTTCTTCTTCTGATGACAACTCATGCTTCTGCTTCTTCTTTCTGCTTCTACGGTTTGATTCCGAATCAGAGTCTGCTTTTTTCGTGCTTCTGTATCTATCAGAAAACTCTTCAGGATCATCGGACACATGCTTCTCTTTGCCCTTCACACTTCTGTGAGGTCTCTCCGAATCACGATCATCATATCTCGGTTTCTTATCGGATCTATGACGCTTCTCGGACTCAGCATCAACATATCTGTGTCTTCTCTCTTCATATCTCTGCTTCTTCTTCCCAGACTCCAAATTGTCATCTTTCTGATTTTTCTTTGAAACAGGATCGTTATGAGGCAATTGCTTTCTCTCCCTGTGATGGCTTTTGTAATCATCTTCTGATCTTTTCTTTCTACTACTGTGATTTCTGTAATAATCAGAATCATCAGATGACGCAGAAGGTAAATTCACCGTTTTCTTCCACTTCTGGTGCCTCTCGTCCTCGGGATGCTTTTCTCTGTGGCTGTTTTCTTGCTGGTGAACCTCTGATTTTGATGTCCCAGATGGATCTAAATGTTTGCTGTGCCTTCTCCTACTCGAACGGTACCTATCAGAGTCTGAATCTTCAGAGGAGAGTGAGTCAGAATCATATTGCTTCTTGCTCTTCTTCTTAGGTTCTTTGCGCTTCTTCGATCTTCTCTTCTCTCTACTATCTTCTGAGTCAGTGGAAGATTCATCAGTTTCCTCAGCAGTCCGAGAAGAATGTTTCTTGTGGCTTTTTTTCTTTTTGGACTTCCTTTTCTTATCCGACGATATACTCTGCAGTAATTCTAACGGGAGGCTGCCCTCAAGGAACCCTGTGATATCATAACGAATTGAAAAAATTAGTAAATACAATCTCATGATGAGATGGGACTTTTTGGGAATCAAGAAATTCACCTCCATATTCGTCAAATATATCCTCAGCGACAATTTGTTGATTTGGATCCTCAGGATCAAAACCACCACGAGGAGGACTCAAGCCCGGCTTTTGTTTCAATTCCCACTTAAGAGGCTGCAAAAAAAATTAGATAGCCTTTAGTTTTTAGGTCTACTTAATCACCAAAGATTTTGAAGAATGAGAATTGAGCGAACGTAAGACCAACCTCGCCGGGATCTGTATGTGCAATTATAGTAGTTAACGGATCATCTCTTTTCAATCGATGTTCTTCATTTGGCATCACTGCATCCTTTAATGGACATTCACGATCACCACTTTGATGGCCAAAGTTTCCACACCTCAGACATTTCACATTGCGCACTTCAACAGCAAATGGCTTTACTCTCCCAGTAACACCAGTCTCGAGCCTGCACAAGTCCAATCATAGTAAGTTGATGAGAAAATGTTCCCTTACATTGTTGCAATATTTCCACAATGACACATGGAACACTAGGCTACTAACACATCTGAAAGAGTAAGAAAAAGGTATGGAAAATACCTTGGTGCATTTTTGAGGACCTCAAATTCTTCTTCAGTAGGAAGTGCACGCCCAAACACATCTTTAGGTCGTGGTTTCTTCCTTTCCTGAACTGTCTGGTCTGGCTCTGCTGGACTGCAAGAAACAGGTCTCGTTACTATACAGCAAAGAAAGACAAAAAACAAAACAAAAATTTCACCAATAAGCAGCTACCATCCTATCGATAATTTGTTGAAAGCAAAATATTGTTTCCGTCAACATACTTAGAACCAACATTGTCGTCGGCCTTTGGAACCTGAGACGAAGAACCTTGACCCTCGTGTTTCTCATCAGCGTACTCTGCTGCTTTGGCACTTTCAGGGTCATATCCAGGTGGACGAATATACATAAAACTCACAGCTTTCATCATTTCAATCTGCAAGAATTAAGCTCAGGAATGAGAATATCACAAACCACAAAAACCAAGTAAAAAATCACTACTTCACCAAGTTCCATCCTTTGTAACTACAATCAACAGAATACATAAACCCTAGGGGCAGTTATGAACAAAGCTATCCTGAGAATTTAGAACCCATTCAGTACTACCAAGATCTGAATAACATAAACCCTAATCTGAATGAGAATAACCTTTTCTCTTTCTTTCTTGGAGATGAGAGCCGCTTGCTTGAAGAACTCCTGCTCTTGCGCAAACTGAACCAAATCCACGAAAAAGGAAAAGTGAGGAAAAACTCGAATTGAATCAATAACACAATTGAATTCGAGAGAACATGAACTACGATGCTTGTACCTCACGGGCAACCTCCTCGGCTCTGCGATCATGTTGAGCATTAGTCTGCTCAGCGATCCACTTGCGGCGCTGGTTGGGATAAGAAAGCGGATGCCACGGCTTCTGATTCAGGAACGAGTGGCTCCATGCGG
>KE156194.1:582640-594191 GCA_000411075.1 Sisymbrium irio | reverse complement strand
CTCCATATATATATATATATATATATATATATATATATTGCATCTATGATTACCATATATATATGTTCATCCTAATCTCTATCTAAGTAGTTTTGGTCAACTCTATAGATTCATTCTAGTTAATCGCATAGTTAACCATATTTTTGGTTAACTGCCTAGTCTAGTGGCAATCAATGTAGAGAGAGAAATTCTAGCCTTCTGAGTCTGGTTCTTTAAGACTCGATCACCACATAAAACAGTTGATCTGATTGATTCAATTATGTGACGAAACGTTTCCTTCTGCCTCAATCATTTTCATTGCCATAAATGTCAAATATTGTTTTGTTGTTGAAAATTTTCACTCATCACGTGAAACTTGATCCCGAAACTATGTAAAATCAATATCAGCCTTTGGTTGTAACTGTGGCTTAATCCCACAAGTAAATAATAACTGAGAAACCTTTGGTCTCAGAAGAATGGAAAATGTAAATCTGTGTCGTTGTCCGTATTGGACACTCTCGTTCGTTGATTTTGTTTGCTTTGATTCGACGACACCAAATAAAATCAGTCACAATAGTTCAATTAAAAAGGAAGTTTATTTCAAGCTTCCATAATACACAAACATAAGAAGATACTGACGTTGGGCCATAGCCATATCCAAAAACCTCCGGTCTTGCTCACAATAATTTATGGTTGGTCCTACCATTCAAATACACCAGAGTCTTTTTTCACGTTCCCAATTTATTTAACGGGCACCACACAACAGATACCTATTGTTTTCGTAATTAATGTTCATTATCCGTTAACTGATATTTCCACCCATGTGTGTTTCAACAAATTGAAAAAAAAACAAATTTATTTGATCACAAAAAATTATATTCGATTTTAGATATTTGGTAAAATGTCATGGTTCATGCCATATTGTCATGAGTAAAATACAAATGTATTCTTATCATGTATTGGATACTTTTCAATACTGTATTTTCTAATATTGTTCTCTTAAAATAACGTATATTTTACAAGAACATAACATTTTTTCGTAAATTTCACGCCTTAGATTGGAACATAGAAACCTATAAGGTTTATTGTCCAAAGAAAGACGCGACAGAATATTTTAATAAAAGAAAAGTAATGCATATAACTTTTATATACTTTCGACCACCAGGTCCACCACCAAACTATGTATGCTTTAATGTTTAAAATGCAACAACACTATATGTGTTTTGTTTCCATTGTATGGAACGTAATGAATAAATTATATTTTACTGTTTTAGTTGCTTATAGAGACTATGTTAAAGCTTATCATGTAGATCTAGAGAGAAATCATTGGTAATTATCATCTGGACATTGACTTATCTTGCTGTGGATCACATTTTAAAATATTTGGTTTGGATTTTTTTGTATATTGGTATCATCAATCTATTAGTATGAATCCATAGATTGACTTACATTTAACACATCCTTAACCACTCGTCCACTCCTATGTTTAACTTGCGGCTCCGCTTAAAAAATCCGATTACCAAATAAAAATGATGATCCTAATGATGTCTGTTTTCAAAAGTTTTGGTCAAGTTTACAGAATGATTCTTGTTAGTGGCATTAACCATTTTTGTTTTGTTTTGTTTTGCTGAACTAGTCCAGTGGCAATAAATCTAGAAATTAGTCATAGGTTTGGTTTTTAATAATCGATTGCAAATATGATCGATCAATTATGCACATTGCACACCAAGACGAGTCTGTCTAAATGGTTTTCATCGCTATAAATGTTAAATAGCCCTTGTTCTTTTGCTGAAATTGCTCACTCATCACGTGAAACTTGATTCCGAAATATGGACAGGGACATCTATTTAAATCAGTCTCAGCCATTGGTTGCATTGCATATGTGGCTTAACCCGTAAGTAAATAATTGAAACCTTTGGTGGCAACTGGCAAGCGAAAGGAAATAAGTATATATATCTATGTCACTCTCGTTCGTTTATTGCTTTAGATTCGACAATATCCAACAAAACTAATCACAATAATTCAATCAGAAGAGAGCTTATTTCAATCTTTTCATAATCCTTAAAAATATTTAATTTTAAAGACAATTAAATAAGCATTTAAGAAAAAAAGGACGTTGGGCCATATCCAGATGAAAAACATCATTTTCATATCCATTCAACCACAATATTTTTCACGTTCCTTAACTATTTTACCTTTTGTTTTCGTTGATTAATTAATGTTCATTATCCGGTAACTCATCTTTCCACTGATAGGCGATAGGTTGAATCTTTCAAATTTTATTTTATAACAAAATTTATATTTAGTTATGTCTAAGAGAAAATAGTGGTACATGCAATTGTCATGAGTATACAAATTTCTTACTTTCACTACACAAGAAAATATACTTGTGACATGACGGGATGAAATGCTATTTTGATTGGAACACTAGAAGAAAGTACTAAGCTTTGTTGCTACGGAAAGAAGCAGAGTGTTTATAAGCTTCGATATTTTTATATACATTCGACCACCACCAAACTACTATGTACTATAGTTTAAGCTTCGATATTAATCTTATATACATCCGACCACCACCGAACTATGTATGTATACTTTTCTAAAAATGCAACGACACTACATATGTTTTGTTTCCATGGTACGCAACGTGATTAAGAACTTAAGTTCTTGTACTATCTTTAGTTACCTATAGAGACCATAATCAAAGCTTATTAAGGTCACTCTCCTTCACAAACAGTCCGTGGAATCCGTACGGAACCCTCCGCGGCAACCTCACGGCGGCAACGATATCAAGCTCCGGAGACTTGGCGTCCATCACAAGAAACTTCGACTCTCCAGCCACCTCATCGTGAACATACGTCACCACGTAACCGTCATCCTCCTCCGCCTCAGGATTACCAGGATCCCTAGCTACGAAAAACGGTTCGCCACCGTAACAACCTGGACCGTACATTCTACGCGCCACCGTGCAGTCATCCCTATCTCCTTTAGTCACGTCGAGCTTCACCACTCCAGAAATCTTCGGCATGGGATCTCCTATCGCCGCGTACACGTACCGGCTTTGTCTCCCAAGAAACGCTGGATTGATCACGGCAAAGTCTAGGTTCCTAGCGGAGATAGGATGACGTGTCACGATCCCGGTGACGAGATCAATCTTCACCTTCTCCACCAATGCATGAACGAGGTCCATCCTCTCCAACGTATGCTCGATGGACATAATGTTCGGAGCGATCAAAACGACTGTGTTTCCATCGTCTTCATCCCAAGCGTTAATAGCGTGAATGATGTTGAATCCAGGAACTTCGAACCACTTCATCTCCGACTCGTCTCCTGCGTAACGTGGAATCACTCCGAGCCTTGGTGTCTTGCCTTTATCTGCACCAACAGGAGATCCTCCTTCGAGCAACAAGTCCATCGGATTCATCCTAATCTGAATCTCAGCGAAGACCGCATGACGTTTCGTGATGGCGAAGTCATGTAAGAAAGACGGAGACGTCATGGAGAAAACCGGAACGTCTCTTTGTTTTCTACCGGCTGAATCGAACCGGAAAAACGTTAAAAAAGGTGGAACCGGACCGTACCGGAAAGCGAATGTTTCTCCGGTTTCGGGATCGATTTTCGGGTGAGCTGTCATACTCATCCCTAGTTTCCCGTCGAAATCGTGCCGTCCGATCGTCTCGATATCTCCACTTTCGGTTAATCGTACGGCGTACGGTAAGTCGGATTCACCTAAAGCGAAGAGACGGTTACAGAAGAAAGCGAGACTCGTGTTCGCTAACCCAATGCCGTTGATAGGGTTATACTGTCCAGCTAAAACCCTAAACGCCGTTAAAGCTCCACGAGCTACCGACGCTTGTACGCCGTTAAATCCGGAAAACACGTTAGGGATAACCGGAGCTCCGGTTTGTTTCTCGACGTTGTACTTGTACGTCTTGACGTATCTGCTACATAACGTGGCTTTGCCACGTCGGATACGAATAGCGTGAAGCATACCGTCACCGTCAAAAAGGTGGTAAGGACCACGAGGGAGAAACTGTGGGTTCGGACCGTTACGGATGTAAGCACCGTCAAGAGAAGGAGGAAGAGAGCCGTGGATGATCTCACACTCTGTCGGAGGAAGCTCGTCGAGAACAGGAGCGAAGTTGTCGGAGAGAACGTGTTTTGGATCGACTGAAGGACGTGACGGTGGATCGATGAACGTGTTGATGACGTCTTCGAAGGTGGTGAAGAGAGCTGTTGCGAGAGTCATTTCTGGTCGGAGTTTCGCCGGAGATGTAACTGCGGTGTGGTTAGTACGACTGTAGTGTGTCTTAGGTTTGGTCGGAGGAAGAGTGGTTTGACCTCGACGGCCATTGTTTTCGCTTGGGTTACTGATGGGAGATCGTTCTTCAACGACGGCGGAGTTGATACGGAGGAGAAGAGGAGAGGAAGATGGGCGGAGGCGAGGAAGAAGAGGAGATTTAGGAGAGAATGTGGAGATGAAGGAAGAGGAAGAAACAGAGTCCATTGCTCTGCTTTGTTTTTTTACTTTCTTTGCCTACACGTTGAAGCCTGTGAAGGAAGATGAGTGTGTGTGTGGGGCTATATAATAATAATTATGAAAATGAAAATATCAATAATTATTTTCTTATGTAACTTAGATTTTTATGTTATTTTATTTTATGTGAAGCTAATATCATCCTTTGATTCGTTGGTAGTTATGTGACGGTCTAATCTACAAATAGTAATTTGTCTACACTCGAGTTTTCATGTGTACGATGATATTATATTCTTATTATTTTTCGTGTGATTATCCTTATTTTTCCGATGAATATCATGATTTTATGTGATAACAAATTATTCATCAAATTTAGCAATTTTCATTTGTTGGTTCTATCAAGGTATTTCGGATTCGTGTATTTGTAATTTTATAGTAGCAATCTAGTCATAGTAGTATTTTGTTTGTTAGATTTGATTTTATATTTTTGGGTAACCTATACATTTGATAGTTTGTTTGTCAAAGTATTAGTTAAGATTTTTTTTTTGTGGGTCAAGTATAGTTTAAATTTTCGTCGAAGGATTAAGTTCAAGAACGGTGTTATTGGACATTCTCTTTCAATGATGATCAGCAGTTCATGTCCTCGATCAAGTTCATAATTTCTAGCGAACTAGTTCTGTCGTATGTATGTATGTAGTTGTTGCTTAAGAAAATATGAAACTTAATTATGCAAAATTAACTGCGTTATAGGTCGGAATCTCAGTACGTGCTACACATGTGGAAACGATCGATACTGTTGGATAGGAAAACAATGTTTATGCCACCAAAGTTTGTGATTGTGGCTACGATACAAAAACTACTCAGGCCAAACTAGTGTCGCGTTGTAGAAAATGAGGGATAAAACTCGTACTCCATAGACTAGGTCACTTTGGGGACCTCGGGGAGTCGGGGTTCAAAAAATTGTAAACAAATTTGCTTTCGGATATGCTCAATTAGGAAAATATTCGTTTTGATATCCTTGAATTAGCCAAAGAAACTATTTAGAGAGCGTATCATCAAAATTTTAAAGAGAGAATGACAGGTAATGGTACAAGTGTTGCAAAGTTGAAGGTTAATGTTGCCACTCTGTAGTTTTTTATGCATATATGTATAAGACCATTGATGCATGCACAATTCAGATCAATTATGTGTTACTCCTACGTTCAAGATACGTGTTCACTTCACAAAGTAATACATACCAAACTCTTTTCTTTTCCTTTTTCTTTCAGAGTAAACTCATCACCAAACTCATATATTTTTTAATTAATAACTAACTTTTGTGCTTAAACGATTAAATATGTTGTTACTTTTTAACTTGAAACCATTATTTAGGCAAATCTTACAATTTTTCGGTTTAGTATTCAGCATAATGATTTTGGACCTTCTAGTAATGCCAGAGAGTAATACAAATAAATCACACACTCCTCAGCATCGATTGAGTGTAAACTATATAATACCACTTTTTCTTTTCCTTCTAAAACGTAGATTGTGTGTCAATATTCTTTTGTGTTTGCTTAAAAGAAAAAGAAGGAATAATTCTGTGTCAATATGGGTCCCAATAATAAACTCTCAAGAAAAGCATGAATTTCTCAATACTACATCCAATGTTGTAACTCACCGCTTTTTGAAGTCCGCTTTAGTTTGTACTTTGCAGCGATGTTGTCAATGTCACACACTGATATGTGCATCCGTTAATGCACTATTACGCTTAATAACAAAACCAATGTAATGATGATGAAGTTCAAGGGGTGGAGATCTTGACATAAATGATGGCGCTATAGAACATTTGTACTGTGTATCGCCATCATTTACACAGTGTGTGTGGGAAAGTACTGCTGTGTGTGTGCATCCATCGATGTTTTGTGAAACATTTCCATTACAATTCACATATTGATATGTTTGATTGTAGAAGTATTTAATTTGATTATTGGTTAATTTTCTTTTAGAAATTTTTTTGGTCTGAAAATAATGTAAGATATAAATTGAAAGAAACCTTAGTATAGGTACTGGTTTAGCTTTCAAGTTGAGTGTCAAAACTGAATTAAACCAAAAACTGAAGACCATGCCAAAAAATCAAGATTTCAATTCGGTTAGTTTTGGACTGTTTACTCGTGTCATAATAAGCTTTTAAAGGCTATCTTTTATCCAAAGCGGATATAACAAAGTTTATTATTAAATGAACTCTGAAAAGCAGAAACAATTAGATTCATGGGGAAATCAATTATTACTCTGATCAGAAGAAAGTAACAGTTACACAACAAGAGTTACACATGTCTCCCACAAAAGGGTTTTCCAACACACAACAGAGAAAGAGAGAGAAAGTGAATATTTACAAGTGGAGTAAAGAGAGAAAGAGAGAGCTTTCAATGAACGGCCAAGCGATCAGAGCCGAAAGGAGACTTCAAAGAAGAGAATAGATGAAGTTTCTCAACAAAAAAGGTCAACACTTTTGCTTCTTCCTCGTCAAATGCAAAGGCTATACATATGCTCAGCTCTTGAATCGCCTCTCTATATTGCCTGGTCAAGAAATAACCATTCAAGAATTTTTATGCCGTCAAACTACACCGACCAATACCCGGTTTACAGAACCGGGACAAGCAACTTAAGAAGGTGTTCTGTTTTTTACCTTGCATAGTAAAGCATCATACCAAGATCTCTTCGAAGTCGCCAGTTAAGAGGTTCCAAAATCAACAGCCTTTCAGCAGCCGCAATAGCCAACCTATCATCAACAGAAACCGAATGTTAGATGGACAAATCAAAGGATTTCCTTCTTAAATAGCATATAACCTACAGGAATTTGTACCTAAGATCTTGAGGCCGCAACAATGGAAAATTAGATATACTGATGTTGTTAAGTTGTCTAAGAGGAGAAGTCAGCATTACTCCAGGGGATGACTTCGAAGCACGTCTCCAGTGAACCCTCTGAAAACGAGCCAAAAGGCAATAGAAAAGAATCTGTATCAATATGAAATCTTTTGAAGTCAAGAATGTGTGGTTTACTTTATAGGTGATAGGACTTACAATCAAGTTGGCGAGTGCAATCCCTATAATGTCTCTGTTTGTCGCAATATCAAGGTCTAGAAGTGACTTTCCCGTTAAATCTGATGCCATTGATCCAGGATCATCAACGCACCTTCCATTGACAATACCAAACAAGCTCTGTCCTGATGTTTCTTTAAAGAGTTCTTCTGGATTCTCCGTCTTAGGCCAAATCAGAAAATCTTCCCCAACTCGAGCTCCCACAATAGGCACACCGAGGCGCTGACAAACTTCAATGTATATCACGCTAAACAAAAATGCTGCACATGGAAGATAACAAAACCCATTGAAGATTAGATACCATAAAAAATGAGAAACTCGTTTCGAGAAAGCCTAAAGGAGAAACTTATTTACCAGTGCCGCATCTACAGTTAAGTACAGAGTGAAGGTAGGAATACTTGGGGTCTAAAGTCAAGCATTTTGATGTCCTCTCGAAGCCTCTCATATCGAAGAGAACTGCATTTACAGCTTCAAGAACTTGAACCGAGTGGCAGCCGATGTCCCTTGAGACTAACTCTGCCTCTACTTCTTTGGAAATTGCATCTAGTTCACTCAGCCATTCGGATATACTCTTCCCATCCAACTGCAGAAGCTCCTCAGAAGCTATCCCGCTACCATCAGATTGATCATGAACACTTTTCAGCTGCTCAGAATCTGTCTCGCTCGGATCAGACTGATCTTGGACAGTATCCTTCCCTCTCACGAAAGACCGAGCATCCATCTCCCGGTTAAAAGCCAAGAAGGCTTCATCTTCAGCAGCAATGTACAACAGAGCCTGTAAGTCCATTTCCATAAGTAAATGAGTAACAAGCTTCTCAAAAGTATGCCATAAATAGAAACTTCACCAAAAGTGGGTTTCTTTATCCAAAGCATGAGACTTTGATTATGACAAACCCCCATATACCCAACTCATGTTCAATAACAGTCTCAAGCAAATCATCAAGAGACAGGGATTATACCTTAACAATCGAAATTTCTTATATACCTTTGCAATCGAAATTTCACAGTCTTTCGATTGTGTAGAGATCTCTCGGGCAAACATTTGGCGGAAAGGCTTAGTGACCTGTAAGTGAAGTAAACCAAGTAACAGTAACATGAGAAAAACCTTATGGAGAAAAAGCAAAGATGACATCTTTTTCAAGTTGAGCATGATTATATGTTACTGTCGATTCAATTTTGGTCTTTGCAAAGTAAACCTCTTTGTAAGTTTTGGGTGTTGGTGAGTCTTTCTTAAGCTGATTGAGAAAGAGAGGGTAAGCAGAAGCTGAGGCAGTTGTAATCTGAGGAAAAGGGTTCCTCGCTGGATTCATCTTCTTTTCAATCCCAGTCGTCCAAGAACAACGACGAAGACGTTGATCATGATCATACCTGATGATCCTAAAGAACATAAACACCATGCATCCCAATGTCGGATATTGCTTACCACATAACCCTCAACATACTTTCAACACAATCATCATATCATAAGTTGTGAAGAGATGAATCACCTGAGAGGAGTAGTACGATGACCAAAGCCAACAAATCTAGAAACTGGTGAAGAAGAAGTCATAGCAGCTGCTGATGCAGGTCCAAACGAAGATGACGCACACAACATTGTGAGGGAGGAGAGAGAGAAGAAAACAGAGAGAGAAGAAGTGACTTCAAGTATAAAGATTTGAAATTTGAGATTGAAAGATTATAAAGAATCGTCAAGAGATGAAGAAGGTTTGGGAATACAATTGAAATTCATGGCTATGGCGTCTGGATAATCACTTCCAGCTAAAGAATAATCAGAGAATTTAGAAGGAGAAAAGCAATTGCAGAAGTATAAACGAGATTTACCAAGTTCCATAGCAAGCAATGAGGATAAAAAAAACAAGAAAGTTCTGTACTTTTATCCCACAAGGATCCTTTTAGACCAAGAAAGTTGAGAAAACAGAGGAGGAAGAGAAAGGTTGGAGCATTGTCGTTTGTGAAGTGGGATTTGATGTGGGTTTAAGAGAAGGAATTTAGGGGGTTTTATATCAGAAGGAGAGAGCTTTGATCTCTGAGTTCTCCTTCTATGGTGAATTGATTGATAATGGTGGATTTGGTAAAAGGGAGAGAGAGAGAGAGAGGTATTTAAAAGGGGGAAGAGAAGACAATATTTGTTGCAGAGTAAAAAATATTGTATAAAAGTGGAAATGGCCTTTTTATTTTCCTTTATTTCTGTTCCAAATTTTGAAAATTTTAATATCTTAGTTGTATTCCAAAAATATGTTTTGCCTCGCTTTTTGTGTTAATAAATTTTGTTTTTACTTTCTTTTACCAGTTTTTTCCCGTAACGTATGCTATTCTTCTTTATAAAATGGTTTGTAAATTCGCAAAAAGACGAATGTGAAAATCTTGAAATTTGTTTAGTACTTATAATTAGTTAATTACGTTAGTTGAAAAAAATAATTCCTTTTTGTGTGACGCTAAATTATGAAAACAACAATCTACAAAAACGAAAATAAAGCAATAAGAAAAGCGAGAATCACGAGAACACGTATCGAATGCATGAAACAAGCCTCTACATAAGTATCCAAAAATTCTTCACTGGAGTAAATTATACTGTATTTATAGTAAAATGATATGAGTCATATGACGAGTATATTACAGTATATAAATGATTTATTTGATGAAAAAATAATAACATGGTTAAAATTATTGGTTTAGTTTTCACGACGACGTCATATCATAATTCATATTCAAATTTTGTAGCATGTCTATGTTAAATGTTTTACAGTAAGTTCATAAACTAAAATTGCATTGGAAATGGTATATTCTTGTTCACCTCCTAATATAGATCATGATGTATGACTTTATTTTTTTTACTGTATTAGCCGTACAAATGGCTATATTTTTCTGGTATTACACGTCACCTATATTTGTCCTTTTGAAAACAATTATTCTAAATATCTTAAGTTGAGTCCAGTATATTTCTTAGATTCCTCAAAAGTTGAACCTACATAATAAACTTTTTCTCCTTTCTTGCCAAACCTACAAGATAGTACTACTTCTATTTATTAATATGAACTAATTATAAGATAATTTAAATTATGTCGATAACTTTTAGGTAGGTCTGAATCAATACATTGGTTTTGGAACTGTTTCTAGTTTTATAACATCTAATCTCAGAACATTAGCATATATTCCCGCAGATCCCATAAATAAAGAAAGCCTGATAATGTTGCCGCTAGTCTTCATAGTTTACGAGTTTTCTATATATCATAATATTGTATACTCTATTTTGAAAGTGGTTTACTTTAATGGGATTCGGTTATCGACGAATCTAATGAAAAATACATGAAGATGGGATTTGTGATATCATAAAACAATAAGTTTGCTTTTTAATTTTTTCACAAAAGGTTTTTATTTATTTTTCATTTTTTAATTTATTTATTTTGGATTTGATGGAAGTCGTAAGTGGATGAGGTCCTCATCCGCAACAATTGGCAGGTACACGGCACAGTCATCACTGACATGAATAATTCATTACATATTTGCGTATCTACAGGTTCAAATATATATATATATATACGTATCGAAATGGAGTTCACGTAACACAAAAGGAACCGCGTGAATAATAATCCACATAATGTTGCGAACTTGCGATGTATTGAATAACTTGATTTTCTTAACCAGACCCATAATAACTAATCGTAATCGATTACGAATCTATGCAGTACAATATTAGAAACCTATATCGACTTATTTACGTTATTCTGAAATGGAGTATTACCATTGAGGTAGTGACGTTCGATGTAATGAATGTATCAACTTGAAAGGAGTGCTTAGTCTATCCTACCCCACATGACGATTGCTGATTGACAATAATACTTAATGTTTATAAAGATATTAAAGAATATTTTTGTTTATGTCAAAGTGCTTCAGTTTTAATATACATAACTAGATTTTAACCCGGCTTCGGAAATCCGAGATATTTTTCTTTTTTAAATTATTATTGTTTTGTAAAACTTTCAACCCATTATTAAATCACATTTTTTAGATCATAATTCA
>KE156194.1:542153-575391 GCA_000411075.1 Sisymbrium irio | reverse complement strand
AGCGTTTTCTTTTATTGGGTTGTGGTTTTCAATTGAAAACCGAATCTGTACTTGCTGGTTTTTGGTAACGGTTGAGAGTTTGATTTGGGTCAGGTTCTGAGTGTCTAGTATTACGATGGAGGAAATTTTGTCAGCTGGGGCAGTGAAGAAGATATTGGATGGAGAAGTGACGACACATGCAGAACTCGAACCGGTTCTGCAAGTGGTGGACTTGAGGTTGGTTAACGCTCAGCTGGTAGATCCATCGAAAAAGAGGTTTAGGATGGTGTTATCAGATGGGATGTCCTTGCTTCAGGGAATGCTCGGGGCTCATCACAACGAACTTGTTGAACAAGGGACTATCCAAGTCGGTTCCATTATTCGACTCACTAGTTTCATGTGTAGTTCGATCCACGCCAGAACGTAATTTCTTTTACCTTGGTTTGTTTTTGTTTTGAGTAGTAGTATCATGTTTTGTCACTACTTGGTGAATGTAAATGAGTTAGAGAACAAGGTTTTTTGAGTAGTTATGCTTCATGTTAGACAAATGATCGAATTTTTCACTGAAAGTTTTGTTTCTTTGTTTGTTTGATGCCAGGCTTGTTATCGTTACGTACCTAGATGTGGTTAAAACGAATGCTGATATTATTGGAGATGTTAAACTACCAAAAAAGCGTACTGATCAGCCTGGAGCCGATTCTGGTAACAAGTCAAATACAACTGCTTCTGAGCAACATGGTAGGAGTCAATTGACTGGTGCTCCTCAAACTAACAATACCGAGACAGGGACAAGTCATGCAGCTCAAGTTGGTCAACAAAGACAACAAGTCTCTGCTTCTGGTTCTAGTTTTCCTGGATCAGCACCTTCCGCTCGGTCATACAACAATCCACCTGCAGCTCAAGTTGGTCAACAAAGACAACAAGTCTCTGCTACTGGTTCTAGTTTTCCTGGATCAGCACCTTCCGCTCGGTCATACAACAATCCACCTGCAGGTCATGGAGTCCCTAGGCAGGACCATGTGCGTGATCCTCCAACAAATTATCCTCCTCGGCCTGCTTATCAGCACCAGCCACCACCATCCATGTATCCAAACAGGGGACCAGTGGCAAGGAACGACGCACCTCCTAGGACCATTCCAATTAATGCTCTTAGCCCGTATTCGGGTAGGTGGACTATCAAAGCCAGAGTCACGAGTAAAGGGGAACTTAGGCATTATAACAATCAGCGTGGGGATGGGAAAGTGTTCAACTTTGATCTTCTCGATGCTGATGGTGGAGAAATACGGGTTACTTGTTTTAACGCTGTGGCTGATCAATTCTTTGACCAGATTGTTGTTGGTAATCTTTATATGATTTCAAAGGGAAGCTTGCGGCCTGCTCAGAGGAACTTCAATCATCTCCCTAACGACTACGAAATCACGCTGGATAATGCATCAACGGTACAACAGTGCTACGAGGAGGATACCGCCATTCCGAAGAATCAGTTCCATTTCCGTTCCATAGGTGATATCGAAAGCATGGAAAGTAACAGCATCATTGATGTGATTGGCATTGTGTCATCTATCAGTCCTACTGGATCAATAATGAGGAAAAACGGGACTGAGACACAGAAAAGAGCTCTTCAGTTGAAGGATATGTCAGGTCGAAGTGTCGAGGTAACCATGTGGGGTAACTTCTGCAATGCAGAAGGACAAAAGCTGCAAAGTCTTTGTGATTCTGGTGGGTGTCCGGTTCTTGTTGTTAAAGCGGGCAGGATCAGTGAGTTTAACGGGAAGGCAGTGAGCACCATTGGATCAAGTCAATTGTTTGTTGAGCCAGATCTCGTTGAAGCTCAGAAGCTGAAGGAATGGTTTGAGAGAGAAGGAAGGAGTGCCCCTTGTATATCCATATCGAGGGAGTTTTCCGGTAGTGGCAGAGTAGATGTTCGTAAAACAATTTCTCAGATTAAGGATGAGAAACTAGGGACCTCGGAGAAACCAGACTGGATTACAGTCACTGCTACTATAATATACATGAAGGTTGACAACTTCTGCTACAAAGCTTGTCCTATCATGAACGGTGATCGACCATGCAGCAAAAAGGTGACAGACAATGGAGACGGCACATGGCGGTGCGAAAAATGTGATAAATGCGTTGATGAATGTGACTACAGGTATATACTGCAGCTCCAGTTACAGGACCATACAGGTCTTACCTGGGTCACCGCATTCCAGGAGGCTGGTGAAGAGATAATGGGCATGCCTGCTAAAGATTTGTATTATGTGAAGCATGAGCACATGGATGAGGAAAAATTCGAGGATATTATCCGTAAGGTTGCTTTTACCAAATACATCTTCAAGCTGAAGGTAAAAGAAGAAATATTTAGCGACGAATCGCGTGTGAAAGCAACAGTTGTGAAGGTAGACAAGCTAAACTACTCTTCAGATACCAGGACTGTTCTAGATGCCATAGAGAAACTCACGACCGAGAGTGCAAGTTCTCTCCCCATCAAGCTAGAAGGGAACATGGGTACTGGAACTTCAGGAACCAGAGATCCCCCATCACTCGAAAGAAGTGAATTCGGTTTACCCGCAAACCAATCGGTCCAAAATGGGAATCAGCATAGCAGTGGCTCCAGGCCTCATGGTGTTGGTGCTACTAGCTGTGATGTCTGTGGAAACAGCGGTCATGATTCCGCAAATTGTCCAAACACTAGGAGTGAGCCCCAAGAGCAGTACGTGGGTGGCTCTTACAGAGGTACGTCGGGGAGTTTTGGAGGAGGGCTCCCTAGGCAACATGTTGGAGGCTATTGAATCCACAACCACCATCTGATGCTCTCACTCTTTTTGTTGTACACTTAAGTTGTACGGTACTAATGACAGGCTTTTCTGGAGCCTTTGTTTTGGGTTATTTATGTATGATATCATGTTCTCTTGGGCTTTTTACAAACTCGTTTTGTGAACAGCTTCTTTAAGTTTCTCAGTTATGAATGGTGATTTTTGGCCAAATTTGTGCATATACAGGTAAACCTTTTAGCTCCATAATTAAGTGGTTGAAGAAATTGGATATGTTTACTGTCTTTATTCTGGTTATTGGGTTCTTCGTAGTCTATAGAAGCAATTCAAAATATCAATAATCTTTGAATTGATTGGAATTGAAAGTTATCACGCTGAATTTGATTACTAACTCGACAATTTGTGTTATGGGGTTTTGTTTCATTTGATGAGTCTTGCGGTAAAAAATAAAGATAGAGAAACTGATGTTGGTCTGACTCACTTTTTGATGTAGCTGTAGATCTTTGGTCTTCCAAAGTGTGCAGGCATTGGACTTTTGAACATCAAATCACAACATGTGGTTTACCCTTTTGAAAGAGATAAATTCAGATGTCGCTATGATTACTATTGGGCTTCTGTCTTCAAGGTGGCTTCCTTTTCCTTAGTTTCATATGACTTTCTCTGCAATTGTTTCCTTCTTGAAAAAAATCTATTGAGCACTGCGAAAGAGCTAAGCTCCATAGCGTTTAGAATGTATT
Organism: Sisymbrium irio; assembly: GCA_000411075.1. Classification (NCBI taxonomy): domain Eukaryota; kingdom Viridiplantae; phylum Streptophyta; class Magnoliopsida; order Brassicales; family Brassicaceae; genus Sisymbrium; species Sisymbrium irio. Next base: position 571,901 of record KE156194.1, on the reverse strand, counting down.
TCATGAACAGCTGAAAGCAAATCTGTTACTAGAGTATTTCCTGAAAACTGATGGATTCTTCTACAAACTCTTACGGATCACAGAAACAAACTAAAGTTTGGTGAATTATCTCATCATATAATGGAAGTAACAGATTTGTTTGCTTCATCAGTTTCTTCTTCTTGATCAGCTTCTGTGTCATCAGTGTCCTGAAAGATGGTGAAGAGCAACTTTTGGCTTACAAAACACCGGTTACAGCTGGTTTGATCAACCTTTAGGATGAATTTTCCCTCCTCATGAATGAAGGTGAGTAAACCGAATTCCACCAAACAAACTATACATCCGGTTTGATCTAATTCGAAATAGTAGAACCGTAAATTTACAGAGACGATCTAAGATCGACTTCAATGCACATTGGTGTAGTAAAACTCTTTTGATCAAAAATGTCTTGAATTCATACGGTGATCTTTTCGCAACATACGGCATTTTGGAGGATAAAGAAAATTCATTAAATGAACACATGTTATGCTATTGAAATTAATAAATATCTTCATGCAGATACAAAAAGTTGGAATTATTGCTTCGCTAGGTTGCCATTATGATGATAGACATCAAACGTAGAAAAAAAGAGAGCAAGTGTAATAAGTCCGAACGCACAAATAAATTATCATTGAATAATTTTGACTGATTTAGTGGCACATCTTTCATTTTCCATCCCTTTCAAGGTTATTGTATAAACTATTTATATTCAAACAAAAAAATCTATTTATATTTAATTGTTTAAAAAGCTAATGGTGTAAAAAGACCTAATCACACATGGGAAGATGATGCACCATTAACAAATTCCACATGGGGGAAGGTGAGCTTCCATTATTTTCGAACTTAAGACTTATTCAAAAAGTATTTGGTTCGTAAGCCACAATTCAATAACTTACGCCATGATCATTCGAACTGTAAAAGTATTAACAATTTAGAGATGACTGCTATACATTTTCAGACAAATTCGGATCTGAGTCTTATGTATGAGTCGAGAGATTCTTACAAATATGAAAACATACCGAAAATACACTACGCCACGAAATTTGAATAGTTATAGTGTTTCATGATTCATCCATAACTTACTTAAACTTCCTAATTATGATCATCATATATATCATAAACCGGAAAAAAATCAAGTCCGACATTTGTAGTCGTTGATTTAGACTTAATTACATACTGTACAAATACAAGCTTGAACTATGGTTAAAGTTAAAATTGACTTCTTACTTCGATAAAAAAAATTATTTCAGCTTGAGTTATGTGTTTCACATTATACAAAAGAGTGGCCATAATATTTTAAGTATTGGTAACTGACCAACACACTATTTACCAGACGTCATTAAATTAAAATAACTAACAGGAGAATATGGAGTTTTTATATACAGACTATAGTCCTTTTTTGTCAAATATTTACACTATAGTCTATAGTCTTGGAGGAAGAGTGTGTGTACTTAAACGCGGTTTATTTAGTCAACACTTAATAATTCAGAGTTGCCGTGGATCTATCTCAAGTGACAAACCCACCGACGAACTCGGCCTAATCCCAACAACTTCGATTAATTAATTAATTTCGAATCTACTCCTAGGTCCTCTCGAGTATTAAACTTTTCTTATTGTTATTTTTTTGCCAACATATTTTGTGTACGTATTCAATCGCTGCATAGATTTCAGACTTTATCATAATTTTTTCCCGCTTGAAATAGTGTTGCTCAATTTTTATCCAAACATATAATATGTATATGTAACATACCTTTAAAAGTGAAAAAAGAAAAGAAAATCTTACACTATACTCCTATAAATTTAAAGAGTTTGATTGGTCTATCTTGAATTTGTATGAATTATTATGATTAAAGTCTTTTGAAAAGAAAAAGTATTTTGCTTGGAAAAGGGTCTTATATGGGGTTATTTATGCATGGGAATTAGGAAGGATCGAATCGAAGAAAGTCGTAACGCTGACGCCGACGGTGAAATTGTTTTGTCGGTGGTGGGATCCATTCAGTATTTTTTGTTATAATTTAGTTAAATCAAGCAAATCAGAATCCTAAAAAAAACGATTGGTGACTTTAGTAAAAGAGGAAAACAATGAGATCAAACCTAGAATTCCGGGAATGGCGATCTAAAATAATCGTTATGATTTCCCTAGACGAGGGGAATCCAGTCGTTTATAGAAATTCGTATTTTGGATTTTTACACTTGGTTTCAGACACGTAAGATAATAGTACTAGTATTTTTTTACATTTGTTTTTACATTTATTATTTCGAGTTATTAATTAGTGATAAGATATCCACCGGAAAGTAGTTTGCAAAGAAATAGTAGGATTGTTCGATCATAATTAACAAACTACATGTGACTATTATTTTGTTCGTTGTTTTATCAACATTCAATAATTAAATAAAAACAAAAAAAACAGTGGAATTATGTGAGATTAATAGTCAGAAATTAAAATTAACGAAAAAGATAGAAAACGAAAGGAGAGACAGAGAGTGAACGAGAAAATAAATAAAAGAAAATAAAAAAAGACTAAAATTCTATCTTTCATTTCTACACCCAAATTGCAGAAGAAGAAGAAGCTATATATGTTAACGTTTAGCTTCTCTCCAATCTCTCATCTCTCTCCCATTTTTTCAATTCTATCTTTCAAAAAAAAATAAAGAAAATCTAAAGAGAGAAAGAGAGAGAATCAGAGTCTCTCTCGGTCGTCTCCTCAGGAATTCGAGGAGACCATTGGAGCTCCCAATCCAGAAATAGAGGAGAAGAAGGACTACTCTAATCGAATAAATCTAGGGTATACACCAATCAATCATATATCTCTCGTTTTCTTCATGAATCTCCATTGATTTTACTATCATAGTTTCAACGAACATTTTGGTAAAAACCAGATCTGTTGTTTCTTCTTCTTCATTCGTGTTCGGTATAATATCTTCATCTGTTCATTGTTGTAAATTTCCAGATTCATTTCTTTGGTTTTTCGTATTAATGATTTCTCATATTTTGTGTAAAATGAAAAGATTAAAGACTTTCCGTCTCTGGCAAGTAATGATTAAATGCTAAATTACCATCTTCCTCTGTACCCTTTGTTGTCTTCCTTTCGTGCTTTTTTAGCTGTCTGCAAGCTTTTTATTTTGTTTTCAGACTTTAAATGCGAAAGTGAAACAGTTTTTAACTTTATCCTAATATAGAAATCATTTCATGTGTATGCATTTATTTCTTTAATATTCGTCCAGTTGTTTATTGTCCTCCGACTTCGATTGATAAAAATGGTGTGAGAGAGAGAGCATGTTATGGCGGTCGAATCTGTGTGACTGGGTCCCAATCAGCATGTGAGAAACATTAAAGCAACAATCTATGAATGTCGGCAATGCTGTTTTGTTCCTTTTAGATCTCGATTTTCTCCAACTTACCCATTTGTTTCCTCAACTCTCTCTCGTTTGTCAAAGACTCACTGGCCCCATATCATTTGTTTATTTCAAGCTTAGAAAAAGAGTTCTCTTTCCTCTTTATTCAGTAAAATCTCTTTCGTAAGTGGCAGTGTTTGTTTTGATGCTGTTCTTGTCTACTCTTTGCCTTGATCTAATCTGTTGTTTGCTGATTTGTTTGTTCTAAGTGGTAGTACTGGTTCTTGTTTTTTAACCCCGAAAAAGGAAAAACCATTTCTGAGCAGAAGTTGCTGTGAATTTTTTGCAGGTGTTTCTATTTATATCTTTGACTTAGTGCAAATACGATGAAGTATAAGGATGAGAAGTACGAGAAAGCTGAGAAAGGTTCGACAAGGGTCTTGTCCAAGACAGTTTTACTGATTGTGCTATGTGGGCTTTCCTTCTATCTTGGTGGACTTTACTGTGGGAAGAACAATATGGAAGTTAACAATGTTGCAAAAGCTGGATCTTCCTTAGATGTTGACAACACACCTCAAGTCAATTCTGTTTCTTTCTCCGAGTGTAGCAGTGACTACCAAGATTACACTCCCTGCACGGATCCAAGGGTACACTCAATTTTCCTGTTTTTTTGAAGTTTCCTTTAATCGTTAGTCTGTCAAAACTTTAGCTAATGTTTTAAGTTTGTTTTTGGTATGGTGACAGAAATGGAAGAAGTATGGTACTCACAGGCTTACTTTCATGGAACGCCATTGTCCTCCTGTGTTTGATAGAAAGCAATGTCTTGTTCCACCTCCTAATGGGTATAAGCCACCAATAAGATGGCCTAAGAGCAAAAACGAATGTTGGTACAGGTAAATGTTGTTCCTTTTTCCTAAAACCAGTTATCCCATCTCTTGTTTGATTTGCTTCTCTACGTCTCTCTTGTCCTCGGATCTTTGAAGTTAACTGGCAATTTGTTGTAATTTAATTTCAGGAATGTGCCATATGATTGGATTAACAAGCAGAAATCTAACCAGCATTGGCTAAAGAAGGAGGGTGAAAAGTTTATTTTCCCAGGTGGAGGTACAATGTTTCCAAATGGAGTTAGTGCTTACGTCGATTTGATGCAAGATTTGATCCCTGAAATGAAAGATGGGACTATACGAACTGCCATTGACACTGGCTGTGGGGTGAGTTTTTATATTTCACTTGGCAAAAAAAATATTAGAGGTTCCTTTCTTCAACTTCTTAAACTTTTGCTGTGTTTTTAAGGTTGCGAGCTGGGGAGGAGATTTGTTGGACCGCGGTATCCTCACGGTGTCACTCGCCCCAAGAGATAATCACGAAGCTCAAGTTCAGTTTGCTCTAGAACGTGGAATTCCAGCGATTCTCGGCATCATTTCAACTCAACGTCTTCCTTTCCCTTCAAATTCATTCGATATGGCTCATTGCTCAAGATGCCTTATTCCATGGACAGAATTTGGTAATTAACTGTTTTTGATCAACTGAAGAGCTATGTTGAATCTTCTTTGATCATCGAACAATGCGATTATTTTTTGTTTTTTCTATAATGAAACTCATGTAATAATTTTTGTCTCGTTGCTGCTTTCTCAGGTGGGGTCTATCTTCTGGAGATTCACCGTATTCTACGACCTGGTGGCTTCTGGGTCTTATCTGGTCCACCAGTCAACTACGAGAACCGCTGGAAAGGTTGGGACACAACCGTTGAAGATCAGAGATCAAATTACGAGAAGCTGCAGGATCTGTTATCTTCGATGTGCTTCAAAATGTATGCAAAGAAAGACGATATCGCAGTGTGGCAAAAATCTCCAGACAACATGTGCTACAACAAGTTGTCTAACGACCCTGATGCATACCCGCCAAAATGTGACGACAGTCTTGAGCCAGACTCTGCTTGGTACACGCCGTTACGCCCTTGTGTTGTGGTTCCAAGTCCTAAGCTTAAGAAGACAGATCTGGAATCTACTCCCAAATGGCCACAGAGATTGCACGCAACTCCTGAAAGGGTCTCTGATGTTCCTGGAGGAAATGGTGGCTTGTTTAAGCGCGACAGTAGCAAATGGAAAACGAGGGCTAAGCATTACAAGAAGCTGTTACCCGCTATTGGCTCTGATAAGATCCGGAATGTGATGGATATGAACACTGCTTATGGAGGTTTAGCTGCTGCTCTGGTCGATGATCCTTTGTGGGTCATGAACGTTGTCTCCTCTTACGCTGCAAACACACTTCCCGTTGTGTTTGATCGTGGACTGATTGGAACTTATCACGACTGGTAATAAAAATTATCAAAACCTATTCTTTCTACTGTTAATCACTCTGAATTCGCATACATAATGTGTTCTGTCATTTCACAGGTGTGAAGCGTTTTCGACATATCCAAGAACTTACGATCTTCTTCACGTTGATGGGCTATTTACATCTGAAAACCAAAGGTAATGACAGAACTTAGAACCCATACTTTAAATTCATGAAACGTCATTGGTAATCTGATATAAAATGGTTTGGTTTTGGGCAGGTGTGAGATGAAATATGTTATGCTGGAGATGGATCGGATCTTGCGTCCAAGCGGGTATGCGATTATACGTGAATCAAGCTATTTTGCGGACACCATTGCATCAGTTGCTAAAGAACTGAGATGGAGTTGCCGTAAGGAGAAAACAGAGTCTGAATCAGAGAGTGAGAAGCTCTTGATTTGCCAGAAGAAGCTGTGGTATTCATCTAACGCAACCACAGAAACAAAATAGTAAAAAATAAGGGACAAATCCAAAAGCTTAAGCTTAAAGCTTTTGTTTTGTCCGGAGGCTTCTTGAGAACAAAGTCACTAAAACAACCATAGGTTCATTGTCTTGCTTCAAAGCCAAGAAAAGGCGTTTAAAGCTGCCAATTCATTTTTATTATCCCAGCATATTTATCAACTTTCGATTTTTCTTATAGTATATGCTTGGTGAGAAATATATTATTGATTTTTTTGTCTAAATTGTAACTTAAATTTTTATTCTAAATGGTTAAGTTCAAGATTTCTCCAATGTTAGGTATATTGATTTAAGATCTAGTTGTATTGTTTTTCACGTTAAGATGTTGGTGGTCCATTACTCCATTATAAACATTTATTTATCTTCCTTTCCGTATTGGTAAAGGAATACTATAGTAGTATGTTTTTCATCTTTCCAACAATTATTGACGGATAAAGAGCAAACATGCTATTAGAGGTAAAGGATTTGACGTTTTGTTTAACAACTTTGTTCGTGATTTTAATATAGTAACCAAAAAGTTAAATATAATGAATGGTAGTATAATATTTTAAAACTGAAAAGTAAAATTTGGTCGGGTTGGTTAGGTGGAAGATTCGTAACTGAATATGACATACCAATTTAAAATCTGAATGACCGGGGAAAAACTCTATGCTTAAACTCATTTGGAAACAAACGAAAGATATAAAATTCGATGTTAATCCATGAAATCTAATTTTAAAAAGACCAAAAGTAAACACTCTCCTTTAATATATACACCCAAAATCGCATATTCGGGTATTATGCAACAAGTTTAAATTTTATATTAGAGGGAAAAAGACTTGGATTTCTTCTCGCTTTTTACACCCAATGACCCAAACGACTTGAATTTATTTCCCTCCAAATAAACCCAACATAATTTTTCGCGGTAAGTCCACCATTTGACTATTACTAGTTTATGACTACCATTTTGACTATTACTAAAATGACGCTAACACAAAAGAGAGTATTATTACCATTTTTTCCACATCAACCTGATTATTCTAATCCAGGTTAGGTTGCTATATATGCGCATAACCTGATTTTCCATTCATCATTAGAAGATTACGGGATAACTTTGATTTGCTTGATGGTTTGATGAAATACAAAACAAGCAAAACTTACGGTAATCTAGTTTATTTTTTGGTAATCTGAGATCACTAATCTCCCCACAAATCATGATTTATATATATAACAATCATGAAAAGTCCAGATAAATAGTAGTACCTTTTTGTTGTTGTAAAGATAAATATTTTAGGGATTTTATTTTGAAAAATAACAAAAAAAGAGAAATCATAATTTTTTAAAAAAGTTAGAGAGAACACGTAAAAGAAAATATTAATTTTCATTTTTTTCCAGTTAGCACACCTAATTTTCTCAGTATTTAATATCAGTTAAACGTCGTGGAAGGCAAGAATAAAAGAAAATCTAGAGAGGCGGCCACGTAAAAGATATGGTAAAATTCCTCGCAATCTAACGGTCCATACCAAGAAACGACGTCACTACATGATAATCTCGCGATCTTAAACGAAAGAACACCGTAACTTCCTAGAGTCAAGTACAGAAGATTATAGCATTTTCCAACGCGACACGACCACAATATCACGAATGACGACGATCTAAGCAAAGTAAAAGGAGAAAATATTCTCTTAATAGCTTGGGGAATATAAATTATAGGGTTTTTTTTTTGGTCATCACGAGAGAACCGCACACAGAAAAGGGAAAGAAGAGAGAGATAATTTGGTAGAGAGAGGAGAGAGAGAGAGAGAAGGACTCTTTGATATTTGTTGGACCGAAATCGAAAATTTAGAAAAAAAGCAAAAAGAGGAAGAAGCTCTGGATTCCGTCTCTTTCCGTCGTCGGCGACGGTGGTTATGCCTGTTGGCTCTGAGGTATTTGATCTCAGATCTCCGTTATCTCTCTTCGTTTCGTGATTCGTCTTTGAGTTTTTGGTATTGGCGAATTTGATTGTTATTAGCTGTTTTCGCGTTTTGATCAGATTGGATCTGATTTCGGTTTTTAGTTTCTTAATTCAATTCGTATGTGTTGAATCGTTTGATTGAGTCTGATCATCTTATCGAATTTTAGGGTTAGGTAGATCGATTTTGGAGGTATTGGTCGAGTTTTTTTGATTGAATTTGTGATCTCATCTGCATATTTTTGAATTTGTTCGTGCTAGGTGGTTGGGGTTGCATGAACAATGATAATATTGACGAGAGTTTAATGTAAGTTGAGTCCATTGTTAGATTGGTTATGATGTTTTGGGTGGTGGATTGTTTTCGATTGTTACTTTTTTTAATTTAATTATCAGTGTTAATCTTTGGATTGGTTTTCATTTGGGGGTACAGGTTGTATCAGGCTTACTATTGAGTGGGTTGTGTTCTTTCGAGATATGGAGCAAGTTTTCGTCTGGCCAAGCTGCTACCACTACCGGCTTTTCTCATTCCAAGAAGCGCTCGATTGGCGGTTTCTTGTACGTTCAGATTTCCTTGTGGGCTCTTTCGTTAACTGCACTTAGTCGTCAAACACTCTTCTATGATCTTTAGGCAAGGCGTGAGGCAAATTTCTTAGACAGGTATTGTTTTTTAATTCAAGCTGTTGGAAGTTTTTGTTTGCGTGCTGCTTTACTTTAGGTACAAGTTAATTTCTTGTGTATATATCCCAATTGGAAGCTTAATAGATTTTATTAAGATACTTCCTACTTTTTTTTATGAGTGAATGCAAAATAAGGAATTTTTAGAAATGGTAACAAATACAATAAACCGGAAAATATTGAAAAGGAGAAATATAACAAAATGATGAAAAGCTTAAGCGACACTTGCAGACAAGTTTTAAAGATATATTTTGTACGGATCTTCGTAATTTTCAGAGGGAACTCAAATATGTCTGCCATTTTTGGTCCTTTTACAGGGCTGAAGTCTGCAAATTCATCCTGCGCGTAGTCCTAGAGAAACCTCTTAATCTTCCCCCCTGCGGACAAAGATTTGTTTAGCCCCCTCTTCCATCTTATGGGCGGTGGTTGAAGAAGGATTTATCATTTTTTTTTTTACAAGTTTACACATATGATGCTGTCTTCTTGAGTCTGAATCCGTGAGTGAGGTGTTTTGAGCTTAGGGTCCTTCCTGTTAGCCAACACATTCCTTCTTGTTGGTTTCTTTGCGTCTTTTGAGTACTCAGCATGTGTTTTCCTCTTCTCTTGCTGTCTTTCTTTTCCCTTAATGGTCAACCCATTGGTGCTCAAAGTAAATAACGGTCACTCTACCCAGCTGGAGAATCATTGATTTTACTGCTTTGGTGTCCACTCCTTGCCACGAACGACTGGAAGATTAATGCTATATAAATCTTTCAGAAGTTCTTTACATACATAAAAATAAAGAGGCTACTTGGCTTTACCGGAAAGACAATGGACAGGTAGCTCAGAGTTCTCTTAATTTTTTTTAACATCTTTTTGTATTTGGCCCCATAATTTATTTCTTATGTGTTTGCTTCTCACTTCCTTATGAATTCATAGGTACAAGTTAATTAAAGAGGTTGGTGATGGAACTTTTGGTACTGTTTGGCGAGCTATCAATAAGCAGACGGGTGAAGTTGTAAGTTACTTTCTTTGAGAGCTATCTATGCCTGCATAATGTTCTGTGCTTGGTTTTCTTACCAATTGAAGTTTTGTATGAGCAGGTTGCAATTAAGAAAATGAAAAAGAAGTACTACTCATGGGACGAATGTATTAATCTGAGAGAAGTGAAGGTAGTGACTTGCCTTGAGATACTCTCTTTGGTCTTGTGTAGTGTATGTTTTCTTATGCCTCACTTTTTCTCCTATTAGTCGCTCAGGAGAATGAATCATCCTAACATCGTGAAGCTGAAGGAAGTCATCCGGGAACATGATATTCTATACTTTGTCTTTGAATACATGGTATGCTTCTTCCTGCTTGTTATTTGCTATTTTCTGGGTACATTTTAATTACTGAATCTGCACATGTCATTCTTATTTGATCAGGAGTGCAATCTTTATCAGCTTATGAAGGATCGACAAAAGCTTTTCGCAGAAGCTGATATTAGAAACTGGTGCTTTCAAGTCTTTCAAGGCCTTTCTTATATGCATCAGCGTGGTTACTTCCACCGCGATCTTAAGCCAGGTAATTGATAGCCTTGAGGTGCCAAATTATACAAAGCTTTGCACATCTGGTTTTTGAAGATTGACAGTATTGATTTGAATCACCTTGTCTTTCTAGTAATCATGGTTCTATAGTTTGTCAAGAATAAATGTTCATACTGTGTTGATTGTTGCAGAAAATTTATTAGTCTCTAAAGACATCATTAAAATCGCTGATTTTGGTTTGGCACGGGAGATGAATTCGAGTCCACCTTTTACCGAGTATGTCTCTACACGCTGGTAAGATTCTTTTCTCTCTTGTGTTGCAATGAGTCTTCATTACTCATTATTCGATTAAATGCTATATACCATTGCTTCCTTACTGACCCAAATTGTTTGTACTAATAGGTATAGGGCACCTGAAGTACTCCTACAGTCATATGTATACACATCAAAAGTTGGTTAGTATCTATACTGTAGTATGAAATATTTATAATTTCCCTGTAATTTTCTAGTGCTAAACAATGTGGCAAATCTGCTACCTTTTTTCTTTTCCAGATATGTGGGCGATGGGAGCAATTATGTCTGAGTTGTTGTCTCTTCGTCCTATATTTCCAGGGGCTAGGTAACTTACCAGTGATTAATTTGTATTTTGGTGACCAGAAATTTTGCAAATTTGAATCCTATTAAACAAGTGAAAATGTTTTCTTATCATCCTTGCAGTGAAGCAGATGAAATCTACAAAATCTGCAGTGTCATAGGCAGTCCAACTGAGGAGACCTGGTCAGAGGGACTTAATCTTGCTAACACCATAAACTACCAATTCCCTGAGGTAATTGTTGAGCTTGAATAATGTGTCTTGCCTCAGTAATTTTTTTTTTTTTTGTATTAGGGACTAACTGTTGTCATCTTTCAGCTTTCTGGTGTGCCTCTTTCAAGCTTGATGCCATCTGCCAGTGAAGATGCAATTAATCTTGTTACGGTAATAAACAATTTCTAAAAGGAGTTTCCCTAAAAGTTTGGACCTATTTCGTATTCTCAGACGCTAATATCTACTTTGATCTTTCAGCGGCTTTGCTCCTGGGATCCATGCAGCAGACCAACTGCTGCAGAAGCGCTGCAGCACCCGTTCTTTCAGGTACAGCATAGAGTATTTGCTTCCACGATATTGCTATTAGAGCACCACTCTTGATCAGTTGATCTAACCGTGTTCTCATGTGGCAGAGTTGCTTTTATGTGCCACCATCTCTCCGACCCAAGCCATCTGTTGGAAGGACTCCTCCGCCTGGTAATTTTTGAGTTTTTTTTATTGCCGATATAAGGATATGGATTATTTTATTGCTATAAAACTAAATTTCTCTTTTTTTTTTTGTTTTATCCTAGTCGGACCAAGAGGATCATTCGAGCACCAATCAGTTAAACGGCACCCGGTGTCTCTTGCCAATGCTAAGCCATTCAACAGCTATGTTTCTCCAAGGTCAAATGCTGCTTTTGGCAGTGGCGTCCAGCGGAAACTCGATCTGGCTAAGCAAGATGGAACGAGAAACACTAAACCGGTGAGAAGTTCTGTCAAAGACTCCAAATACAGACCACCCGGTAGAAAGAGTCCTCGTAAGTGTAAATTCTTTAAAACACCCGTATCTCTTGTAACGCGTACAATGGTTGTTCTTCCTCGTTTGATAAAACAAATCCGTTCAATTTGGAGGTAATGCAGCAGGTTCGTCATTGAACAAGAACCGGGTCGCTCGTGGTGTATCTGAGACTGCTGATAGACTCTCGAACATGACCATTGGTGGAACCGTGTCTCGAAGACACTCTGTGTCTGTGATGCAGCAACAGCAGCTGAAGCCACCGCCGATGAAGGCAGGCTGTGTAGGTGAAACACGTGACATGTTCCTTAGACCAACACAACCCACCACGAATGCCTACTCTAGGAAAGTCGCCGGCTGACCCAAAAACCTCGCCAACACAACTTCTTCTGAGTAGTATCTTACTTCATGAAATATCTTATAATGTATACTCTGGTATGTCCCGTAGTCGTCATTTCATAAAAGAAAAAAAAATACTATACAGTCTCCTTTTCAGTTAACGACGGTCTTGTTTCTTGTTTTATTTCTTTTCATATTTCGGTCGTGTGATGGTTTGTATTATGCGTGACGATTAACTTCGTGGTTTGCAATAAAGTTCGACTTGGGGCTATTTGTGTACTTGTTCGGTACTTCCTTATTCATATAGGTGATTGGCAGAATCGTAGAGTGCGTAAGGAAAATTATATGGAAAATCCCTCAAAAGACGTAATTAAGGGGTTTTACATCAGATAATGAATTTGTCTCTCGTCCTTTTTACATCTATCTCTTGCCTGAGGAGTTCCAAAAGGACTGCCAAAAGACGGGCCAATTCTTCTTAGCTTCGTTCCAGCCTAACAACGAACCTTCTCTCAACGGATCCCAACTCGATGACACGATCCCGTAGCTGACACCAGCTAAAGCCGTGCCGAAGAAGACGAAGGAAACAATAAAGGGAACCCATGTGGGGACATCGATTTTCAATCCCACTTTGAGGTAGTAAAAGAGTGGGAAGAACAAGAGACCAACGAAGAGTGGTAACCCAACAGTGAATCCCATCCTGCTCATCATCCTGTTGGTCACTATCTCTGGAATCACACCTCTCTCTCGATCGTCTTCATAATCATCGTCTTCCTCTTTGTCGTCGTCTTCTTCATCACTCTGGTTTCCGGGTTTTGACCTTTTCGGTTTCTTGGTTTTCTTAGGAGGTGGAGGTCCAAAGCCTCTCGGGCTATTCATCGTTGCATGTAATGGCGCTATACGCGATATCTCTAAGCGGTCGCTGCAAGTAAGAGACCGCGGAACTGGACAGTTCAATTCTCTCCGTCTTTCTACTAAGCTACACTGTTTGTAGCTTCCATCACGCTGCGTAAAAATGCAAGCAATTTCAGAAGGATAAAGCTCAATGCTGTAAGCAACAAGAGACTGAAAAGCTGATCGTGTTTGATATGAGATATGCTTTTTGACGCCTTTAAAGTGTAGTAAACCAAAAGAGAAACTCGAAGAAAAATGGAAGGAACGAGTTAACTCAGAATCGTTGTATCGATCAGTGAAACCAGTTTGGTCGATAGAAATAGGAAAAGGAACGAGTTGACTCAGCATCATAAACTATACAGAGTGACATATATATATATATACATAGAGAGAGAAAGAAAATGTTACCTTGGAAGAAGATCTGGAATGAGCAGAGAGCTTGAACGGAGATGGTACAGAAGCCATTAATTCAGAGCAGAAATGAACCAAGAAGCAAGATTTAGACAGAGACAGAGAAGCATCGGATTATTATTTTGTGTGCTCGCTTCTCTGTTCTGTTTCGAGTAGGGAGAAATGGATAAGGTTTTATCGTTTTATTCCGGTTTAGTCAGTTCCGGTATGCATCTGTTTTACCCGGTCCAGTTATTTCCTAAATTTCAATTTTGAGTTTTTGGTACGGTTACTGTCTTCTCTTGGGAGAAAAACAAAACGGAGGAAAGTGCGCTGATCGGAAGAGCGATGGAAAAGACTGAAAGATTTAAGGGGGTGAGATAAGCTTCCTTTTGAATTCGATTAGTGGCGAATCCTTGATGTTATGTGATTCGAGGATTCTTTTTTGATATTCGGGTTTTGTTTTCCAGTTATGGCGAAGATTGATCAATCGTTCTGTGTTATGGCGAAGGTTGATCTACGACTTAGGTATGGAACATGAATCCTTTTTGTTATTTTGAACTGGCCTTGATTTTGGTAGCGAGTTACTATATTGAATTAGGATAGTGTTATGCTTACGAGAATCTTAGATTAGATTGCTTCGATGACCAATTGATCAGGTTTATGAAGCTTATTTAATAGTCGAAACATACAAAAGTACAAAAAAACCAAGTTAAACTGAGACACCCTAGTGTGTAAGCTCACAACACCTCAGGTTTTGGCTCTGATTAGCCATTCTTGATCTGAGCTAATTAATCTCCGAGGCCAAAGTGAGCCATTAGTAACCAAACGAAGTTGATGAACTCCCCGCCTTTGCTAAGAAGCTCCATACGCGTTGTAGCATCACAATGGGATGCTGCGTGCAAGAGAAACTCTAACCACACTTTGCTAAGTGTCTTCCATTTGTCTTGTCCAAAATCTTTCTCCAGTCTCGCAAGTTCTTTGGCCAGTGAACTTGCTTCAAACAGCACCGATTTACTATCATTTCCTTTTACATCTCTTGGTTCGATGCTGGAATCAACTGAAAGAATGACATCGCTGGCTAATTTCACATCTCTGGTGTTTTCGATACCCATCTTCTTGAAGAACCTATTAGCCTCGGCCAATGTGTCTCTGAATCTGATCTTTCCTATGCCAGCTACCTCTGACATCAGCTTAGGCTGCATGATCAAGAGATACATCATGTAGTCTGAGAGCATTTTGCTAATCTTCCGGTTAGTGTGATACATATATTTATCACACTTCTCTTTGGCTGAACGTTGGTAACACAGCTCGGTGGCAATGTGCCAAATCAAAAGACTATGGTCATAATCAACATCTGTTATGTAACGCAACAGCCTTTCATGATCTGCTATTTGAATCTGAGCGTGGCCTGACGCCCAATCTCTCCTGGCCGAAGATTTTGTTGTCGTATTCTCCAGGCTGTCTAGAAGTTGGGATTTGTCTTGCAGCTCAGAAAATACGAAAGACCATAGGCTTTTTGTCAAGGGTTCACTATGTACAAACCTCACCAGTCTTATCTCATGTAGCAGATCATTGAGGCCTAGGAAGTTGATGACGCAGGTGACAAGAAACGCCAAAAAGTAAGGTATACGGAACAAAAACTCAATAAAAATCTTGATGACGTCGACGGTAGAACGAACGACCTGATTTTCACCTGGCGGTAGAACGTTAACATGGTGGATAATGTACCAGTGAAGATCACTAAACCATATGGCGATGTTACGAGAGCATTTCTGGATGATGTAGGAAACGTAACTGAGAGGGAAGAATACGGTCTTCCAGAAAAGCTGGCATGTCCTGGGATTGTGGACCCTTTCTGTATCTGCGTTCATGGAGTATGCGATGAAGTTGAACATTGTGATGCTTCCGGTCCATCTTTTAAGTAGAAACGGTGTGTTAAGCACCTCCTGCTCATCGTCCTCACCACATTTTTGCCTCTTCCACTTTGGACTCCTGAGACCAAGAATCCAATTGAGGACTCGGTCTTTTCGTGAATTTTTCCTGTCGGGGTCATCCTTCAGCGTTGAGATGATGGCGGTTGTCCAGTCGGAAACCACAAATATGTGCAAGGATATAACATCCAGAGCTATTCCAACTAAGAACAACGTGTAGGTGATTACAATGTCGGCTTTGTGAAAGTCTTGGATCTTATTGTGTCTATAAGTGTAGATGCTGAAGGCTGACAGAAGAGATCCCAACGATATGAATCGGGACACAAGTCCAACCCAACTATGAAGAACCGCACCTTTTGTGTACAGTCCTTCATAGATGAAGTCAAGCTCGGCCTCTACAATTCTCAGAGCTTCTTCGTTCTGTAGTTTTGGTGCTCTAAAGAATGCCTTGCTCTCATCGCGTAGCTCCAAGCTGAAGATGTTATTGACCATAAGACTCCTGAAGTTATTGAAGAAGAAGAAACCATATTGAAGAATCTCAAGGTGGGTCAACTTTCTATTGGGAATCATGAGCTTCGGAGGTTTCAGCTGTCCGCGATGCTCCTTGTACATCTCAGTAGCAAGTATCGAGTCCAAATCTAGGTTGTTTGGCTGCTCGGTGTAGTCAAGCGCTGAATTGGACGTCTGCATAATCGAGCCCCTATACTTGTCTGAACTTGCGAGGTACAACGCAACTGTCCTTTCCAAATACTTTGAAGTTCCAGAAATGAACAGCAACAATATTATCACCCAAAGCACATTGGGTAGAGACTGCACAACCACATAGACACCTGCAAGGGCCTGAAAGACAAGTCCAAGAAAATGTCTGTTCCAGAGAGCATTATCCTCGAGGGAAAACGCAGTAATGGTGTCTGGTCCACCAAGGTGTAAGAGTAGGAAAGGTGCCCACAAGGCGACTAGCTTCTTGTTTTGAGGAGGATCATCAGGTTTAGGATCTTTACCTTGGTTCTTGGCAATCAATGCAACCGCATAGTTTGCAGAAAAATCTGCCAAGAGATATGAAGACCACAAGAGCAGGATCAGGAACTTGTTGGGCGTTCGTTTCCTCGAGGGGGAAAAGAAAATGAGAATTGTCTGAAGCGAGAGACTGAGGATGATCATTCCTCTGATATTCCAGGTATCCCAAACATCTTTGATATGTTTAGGAACCACTTCCACCATATTCCTCTGTTTGCTGAAAAGAAACGGCTCTGAGCTTCTGCACAGATCGGCTTTTGGAAAACTTGTTTGTTTGTGGAATGCTTCTCTTGCTTCTGCTGTTGACTTTTTAGCCAAACTTCGCTGGGGAAGAACAAAAGTCTTTTGATATATTATTTTTGGGTTTTATGGTCTTATTTTAGATTAAAAGCGATAAAGCCACAGACTACATAGCCCTCTGTAGTCTGCATTAAGTTTTGTAACTTTTATTGATTGGGCTTTCCTTTTCTTTGACCACTACCAATACCAAAGATAAAATCCACGATACAAATAAGCCACTACAATAACTTGTAGTAATGGTGCATAAAGAAACATTGACTAGATTTTAAACAGAGAACTCTCAGGGGGGATACAACGAAAAAAAAGACAGCATCCATCGGCAGGCGCAAGATGGGAGCACATGATAACAGTATGTCGAACAAGTTCATTATTAAATGCGCAGCACACCCACACAGGGAACAAGTAAATTGTTAAAATCAAAGATCCAGGGCAAGAATGCTCAGTAACTCTATCTCGCTTCGATGTCTTCCTTGGGGTTTTCATATATCCTTATCCTGCTCAACCTTTTCACAGCCCTGCAAATACAAGCAGTCAGAATAAAGCCAAGAATAATAGCACATTGCAGAGAAGTGATTAGCATAACGTTGGACTCACCGAATCACAGAGAATTTCATCTGAGACATTCCCACTTTTGAAACTTTCCTGGGAACCTCTCAGTATTGGGCATTTGTCTATTTTGTAAGTCTCCAAATTAGGCAACTTAGCACCGAGAGTGGATAGCGCAGGCAACTCAAAAAGGCACAGTGTGTGCAGATTCGGCAATTCGACTTCTTCTTCAAATACTTTCTCCAGCTTCTCACAAAACTTTATTTTCAGGACTTCTAGGAGGCTGGTCTGAGGCTTGGATGCAGGGAAAAGCGTTGTGATGCTTGGGCAGCAATCTAGGCTTAGTTTTTTCAGATTCCTAAAGCTTTCGCTGGGCATACTATCAAGGCATGGAAGATTTGTTATTGACAAAGTCTCCATATGTTTCAGTCGTTCCTCATTCACACCAGAGAAAAGGAATTGTATGTCCCTGCACATCTCCACCCAACAACCTTTCACGGACTTCAAATCATTGAAGATAGATGAGAGACTTGTGGCGCTGCTGTCCACAAATACCACAAACTCAGAATTAGCTACGCTTTCTTCATCTTGATCTACGCCATTAGATCCTTGGATCTCTAGGATTTCCTGATGACTTTTGGGATCAACAAACGGTATTGTGTTCATATAGACATCTCTGTATATATATCCTTTCTTTTCAAGACAATCAAAGGCCCAAGGTTCATTCAACTGCTTCTTTCCTACTCTTCCAGACTCTCTTGAGATTTCTTGGATTCTATCGATCGTATCAGACGAGCTACGACTCTCAGACATTGTTATGGCTTCCTTTACTCGTCCCCAATCATCAAGTTCAAATCTTGTTGAATCTGCCAGAACAAGGAGCTTCATACACCAGATATTACACTCGTTTGGCAGCTCTGGTAATGTTTTTATCCTGGTGCCACAGAGATTAACTTCGCGCAGGTAAACCATGTCCTTAAAGGATCCCTCAATTGTATGCAACTTAGTGCACCCGGAAACATCAAAGACCTCGAGGTTTGTGAGTTTCTTGACGTTTGGGATGGCTTCTAGGTTGGAGCTGTCCCGTAGGATGAGTCGACTGAGGTTATTAAGCGCAGAGATGGTGGAAGGCAATTTGTTAAACTTTGTGCCCGACAGATTTAGAATTTTGAGTTCCTCTTTCTGCTCAAAGCATACTGTTGCAATATCCACTAAACTGGTGGTGCCAGAAAGATCGAAAATTTGGAGACCCGATAAAGGTTTTAGATTGGGCAGTTTTATCAAATTACCACAGTTCTGCAGTGAGAGCCGCGTCAAGGAGTGAAGTTTGTCAGCATCCCTAGCATCATGAAATGTTGGAAGCCGTTTTATATTGCTCTCTGAAAGGTCAAGTATCTGAAGCTGTCGTAGATGAGAAAAGGTTTGGTTTCTGCGTGTGTCATATCTTTTACCGAAGCAAGTTTCTAGTTTGTAAGCACCACGGACGTCAACAACCTCGAGGTTCTGTAGTTCCTGTATATCTGGCAAATCTTCCAGGACAGGACAGTCCCTAAGGATGAGACTGTGGAGGTACTTCAGTTGCGAAATGCTGGAAGGTGAATGTTTGATCCGAAGTCCAGAGAGGTTAAGACTTTTGAGTTGGGGTACCGCTTCAAAGAAGTCATCAGAGATAGTTTCCACAGAGCTAGCGCCAGAAACTTCAAGAACCTCTAGCCTCCGTAGATCCTTAAGCTCCTCCATACTTGGCAGTAGATCATAGTGTCTGATCACAAGAACTCGGAGTTTCTTAAGTTCTCTTAAAGACTGGATAAGACCTTCCAATATGGGGTCAAAAAGAACAGCTACTTCAAGATCTTTCATCTGCAACTTCTCAAAGAAATTTTTAGGTGTTTCACGACGCAGACGGTTTCCACTTACCAGAATTGTGAAAATATTGTCTCGTCTCGTTGCTTGTACTGTTCTTATCATATCATCTATCTGGGTGATTTTCCCTACTCCTTTGGTCTTGTCACCATAACAAACCCTAGAATATCGGAGTCGAGATCTGCCTAAGAGCCCGTGAGGCCGGAGATCTAGTAAATTGCTCATTGCCATCTCTGGTACAACCATATCACCCTCTTGTATCTTCAGAACACCTCGGTTTATAAGCTCCACCAGGATAGCATGCCCATCATTATAGGCCTTCTTAATAGATTGAACAGGATCAAAATAGCCTTCAAGTATCCATTGTGTGATCAGTTCACCATAATGAACACAGCCGCAGTGATTAAAAAAGTCCAAGCTATGCCAAAAACAATCAACGACCGCATTATTCAGTGTATCATCTGTTTCCAACAGCTGATACGCAAGTTGCAGAAGAGGATTATATCCGGAAATTGAATAGGCTGGATCACTGCGGGACAAAACTTCAGTAAAAGCCTTTTTTTGTTTTGGAGAAAGACAACTGGAAGTTTTCTGATGAGAAATGCAGTTTAAGGACTTGGCTAGCACGACGATTGCAGCAGGCAAGCTAATGCTTCTTTGCACCACAAGAAATGACAAGGGCTCATCAATCTTCCGATCTCTCTGGAGGGATTCAAGCAAATCTCTTGTCTTATCCTCGATAAGGGAGTGAAATAAATCCCGCAAATTATCCATAGTAAGGGTGCAGAGTAAAATCTGTGACACATCCGTGGTAGGGAACTCAGTTCCCCCCTTGATCCTTGTATCCTGTTGCTCGACCATGGCATCGGACACGATTTCATCATTACTCTTTATATCATGTTGCTCGACCATGTCAAATTCCTCATTACTCTTTGTATCATCTGACGCGTTTGTGGCTTGAGACTCAGTTTCCCCATCACTATCTGTAGTGTTTTCTTCTCCTTTTCTCCTCGTAATAAGAAGCTTTAAATTTAGAGCTAAGTTATTTGTGAGAAGACTATCTCTGAGAAAGTTTTCAAGGCCGAAATTTTCCATCACTGTATCTTCACTTGTCTTGTTTCCTTCGTCATCAAGTATTAATAGAAGATACGGATCCATGACAGCAGATGAAGTCTCTTCCCCCTGTCCTTTAGCCAACATCTTCTTATATTTCTGATTGTTACCGAGCATCTTAATCTTTTCTTCAGCCAACATCATCATTGATCTCTTCTTTCTGCTGAGCTCTGCACTTATCTTCTCCTTCAAATCATTTAACAAGTCCTCCGATTTCGTCTCCTCCTTCTCACCTCTGTTATACGCTCCAATTTGGAAAGCTATGTTCTCATAGAGTGACAGTTTATCTCCAAACTTGTTGTTGAGGTGCAACCAGATGGTGTCGCTGCAATATCCACGGTTTGTTTCATGTTCGCTTACCATCTTGGCAAGACGCGTCTTACCGATTCCGGATTTCCCAGTCAGCAGAACTCTTTGAGGACCTTCACGGCGTAGTATTATCACAATCTCCTCACACATCTTCTCATCCTTCACGTCCTGGCGTAGTTTACAATATTCCATATCCCTCTCGCGATCCATTGCAGAACTTTTACCCTTCAAAGAAAAATGACAGCAACATATACTCAGTAATTTCTGAAATGTTTCCGTCACTCAAAAGTTTCTGTTTTGGACCATAATGATAAATAACATTAGGAAAAACCCAGCAACGTACGCATACTACTTATAGCCATGGAATATCAGAAAATGTAGAAAGGAGAGGGAAGAGAGTAACCTCGAGGAATCTCCGCCGTGCTCTGTTGGGGAGACTAGCTCAGATATCTATCGCCGTTTGATCAGATCTAAATCTTAAACCAAACCTATCAAGTCAACCTCCCGCTGCTTCTTGCTGTCTCCCATATATTGATTATATATTAAAGAATGACTTTCAACATTTACTGATTATTTAACTTGCTTATCCAGGGTCGGTCTTCCACTTTCTCTCTCTCTCTCTCTCTCTCTCCCTCTCTCTCATGGTGTGGTCGCTGAGGAGGAGGAGGATCTACAAGAGCGTTCCAAGTGCAAATAAGGTATTGCTTATCTGTTTTTTGTTTGTTTTGGAACATGATTTTTTTACTTTCTTCTTTTCAATTTTGGTTGTTTCCGGAGGACCAATTTTCGGCTGCTTTCAATATTTGCAGGCAAATATAGGATCCATGTCTTTGTATTGAGTGCTTGGGAAGAGAAGGGTTATATCATCATCGAAAGAGCGTTTTCGCGTAATGGCTTCGAAGAACAACTCGCAGGCACATCAATCAGGAAATAGCTCAGAGGATAAAGTCGATAAGATTTTGGAGATCTTACCAGAGCTGAATAAACTGCTATGCGAGGAGAAACAAGGGATCTCTAAGGGAACTAGTCAAATTAGTACTGTAGCAAGGAGCCTAAGTGCTCCTCCTGTTTTGACTCATGTTGCATCTGATGGAAAACTGATTATGAGGCTGGAATATTATTTCCGACTCCTCAAACTGAAGCTGGGAAAGCTGGAGCAGTTTCAAACTAACCTGGAAGCAGAGCTGAATAAGCATCATGTTACCCTTCAGTCACTAGTTACAAATTTGGTTTCCTCCAGGGCTCCTTCTCAACCTTCGCATTGGATAAAGCCTGACTTAGAAGGCATTGAGAAGAAGATCTCTGACTTTTTGTACCAACTCCCCTTATTGTCTGGCAAGTCAGAAAAACAGAAAGCAACAGCATATGGTGATCAGTATGACGGAGAAGAGGTCTATCAAGAAAAGGCCTATTATTACCTCCCTGGTATACATACAAACATGGAAGATCTCATCAAATGCGAGGCTTTCAGGCAAGTGAAGCAGAAGTTTATGGATCTTGAGATTGAACGGAAGATCTGCCTTCTGAGTTTCGCTGTGTTCCCTGAGAACAGAGAGGTTCATAGAACAGTGCTGATGTATTGGTGGATAGGAGAGGGGATTCTACCTGTCCAAGGAGCTGAAGAAGCTGTAAGGGACATTCTTAACGAATTCACTCAGAAAACGTTAGTCGAACCGGTTGAAGAGAGGCGTAAAGTGGCTCCAAGCAGCTATAAGATGACCCCTTTTGTGCATTCCTCAGTTATTTATCTCTCGAAGAAGATTGGAATTTTCGATATTTACAGTGGCAACCATAATAAGCCAAGCACGAGCAAGTCAGAGATGGGAAAGGTGTGCCTTGTGGAGGTGTCGACAAAGGTGGCCCCTGTGAAAATGAAAGCATTGGACATCGAAACTGTGTTCAATGTTTCTGAGAGAGACCTGGATTTCACAGTCAAGTGGTTCTCGAAGAATCCACGTACATACAGAAGCTTCACGATCAAGTCACTCAATGTCTTTTATCTGGGGAGATGGGAAAGAACTAAGAAACGTCACATCCAGGTACAGAATCATGAGCTTATGAAATGCTTAAAACATTTGACGAAAGTAAAAGTGCTAAGTTTTCAAGGGATCTCGACCATCAGAAGCCTAAACAATTCGGTTTGTAAGCTACATCAGCTAATCGTCTTAGACCTTAGGGAGTGCTATGAGCTTACGAAACTTCCGGAGAAGATAGATTCACTCCAGAATCTGGTCTACTTGGATATGACAGGATGTTATATGTTGGAATATATTCCCTTAAGGTTGGCTTGGTTGGAGAACTTAGAGGTCCTCAAGGGCTTTGTTGTTAGCGACTACCTCTATGAGAGTGTCGCGTGCAAGCTGATTCATTTGAGACACTTGCTGAAGCTAAGAAAGCTCAGCATCGAAATAAACAGTGATCTCGATATGCACCAATTGCATGGGCATCTTATGAATCTCAGAGCATTGACAAGTTTGAAAGTGACGTGGAGGAGGGATCTGAGCTTCGTCCGTTCCACCCCCGCGGAAAGCGTTGTAAGCTTTATCCGCACCCTGACATCTACCTCTCCGGTTAGTGTTCCTCCTGCTCCGGTTGATAATATCCCACATCAGTTAAAGAAGCTGAACCTGCAGCGTTTTCCAGACCAATCACTTCCCCACTGGCTTCATCCAAAGGAACTAGTTCACTTGAAAAAGCTCCACATTGGAGGAGGAAGAATACTGGAAGGTTTTGGTAATTTGCCGAAGGAGGCAACAAAATGTGCTGTAGAGGTCTTACGTCTCACGTCACTCCCCAAGCTACGAGTTGGATGGATTGAGTTGAAGCAAATCTACTTCCCAAATTTGACTCTTCTTGAGAGCTATGAGTGTCCAAGAGTTACTCTTACTCCCTGCGATGGAACTGGAATCTGGAGAGCTGACCAAGACTGATGCTATGTTACCGGAGCAACCCATCTAAGATCTAACCGATGTGATTTGATGGGAATTCAGTTTATTTTTCTAGTGATGAGATAACAAAGTTGTTATATGTTTCCCTATTTTGGTTTTTTGAAGTCTGGATGTTTTTAATTTTTTTTACATTGTTCTTGTTTAACACTTAAATCGACTGTTCCATTTTGTTTTTTTTTTTCCCCGATTTATCAATCCGCTTCAATCAAACACAAAAAATTTGAACCGTTTGACTGATTGATCGACGTTTTTTTAAAAACAATCTAAGCTTTACAAAAAGAAAAAGAAAAGAGGTGTCGTCAAAAAAAAAAAAAAGAAAAAGAAAAGAGGTCAGACCTAACCAAATTTTTTTTGAACTAAAATTAAAACAAATGAAAAATTTACATTCATAAATAAAAAAAGAAAAATTCTTCAGCCAGAATCATTTGTGGCTTTCTTTTCTCCGACTCCTACCTATTGCGAACTGCTTCAAATTTCTATCTCGCAGCTTACCCCAATTGCGATTATGGTGGTAGCCAAAAAGGCGGGTGTCGATGTCACTGTTCGAATGTTCGAAAAAATGACAACTTTTTGCACTAATCGGGGAACACCAGACACATTTTACTTAAACATTAAATCTGCTTATGGTCTTCTGAAGGGAAGTTCCCAATAAATCCAATGACTGGAAGGAATGATACTCTATGCTCGTATCGGCCTTTTACTTTCAGCGGATCGAAGCTACAATTTTAGGGCGAAGTGGAATTTTAATCTCGGTAGATAGATCTCGATCGTACCGATATGTTAAGTAGAGTATTTTCCGATCGATTTTATCCTGATCTGTCCCGGTTTTCTTATTTGTTTTACAGATCATCGTCCAAGTGGTCATCTGATTCCCAGCGATCTACTTGATAAAAATTCGAGGATTATGTCGGCCGGGAGAGTTCGCCGAATTGCGTTCCGAATCCACTGAAGTAAGTTTCTTATCTTCTTTTCTTTATTTTGAGTTTGATTTTGGCGTGGGTCTAACTCTGGTTTCTTTTTTTTTATTCTTAGGCATCTGAGAAGAATATCCTCTTCATTCTCGGAAGTCCATCTCAGCCAAGTAAAAAAAGATGGTTCGAGTTCAAAGAAATCTTCTTAGCTTCACTGATTCTCTTCGTGAGGCCAGTACCTCGACTCTCGCGGCGAAGCCGAAGTCGCCCCCTACTGCGTCTAACCCACCGATGATCTGATTGGGCAGTCTCCTCCCGTTGTGCCAGTTGATCCGGCAGCAGTTGGAACTTCCCTTCCCGAAGTTGTCCCTGAGACGACTTCGATCTCTGAGAATGATTCGGCTGGACTGATATGGCGGAAGGGGAAAAAGGTAGCCAATCATCCGAGCCCGTCTACTCCTGTGCTGGTCAAGCCAGCGACCGAAGTGGAGAATCGGAATTCGCCGCTTCTAGTGGAGGTCGCGGAAGGGGAAAGCCTCGTTCCTCCCGAGGTAATTCAGCTCCCGAGCGGTTCCTTCTGAGGGAGCGATCGATTCGATCGTCGAGTCACCGGTATCGAATTCGCCGGGTTGACCACTCGATATTCGTCCCATGAAGCAAGCCCGTACGTCCGTGAATAATGTTCATGCCTTCTCTTTCCATTACGTTAAAGACGTTTCGATCGAAACTGATGAGGTTGCGAGTGCCGAATACGTGCACAAGTTGAAAAGCGGGGTGCATCAGCTTCCTCCAGTGAACGAACTCTCCGAAGTCCAAATGTACAAGGATTGGACAATCGCCGAGGTTAAGGTATACATCTTCTAATTGTCGTTTCGTTTTGTTGTTTTGTTTAAAAATGCCTTTCTTCTTATTTATGCAAAGTGATTAACAAAGACTATGTTTCCTTTGGATCGTATAGGCGAAGTCTAAGACGAATTGTCTTGTCCGTTGCCTAGAGCGGAATTTGAAGATTGTATAGGAGGAGAAAAAACACTCCTGTGCTAAACTTGCGAAGTCTCAAGAGTCTTTGGCTGCCTTACAGAGCCATCTTTCGGAGGCTAACGATCTCGTTAAATCGGCAAGACAGGAGGCGGAGTCTTCGCAAAAGGCCAAAGCGGATATTAAGGCGAAGCTCGTTCAAGCCAGATCGTAATTCACTTTAACGAGAACGCAGTCTCGACGTATGCTAATCATACGGTTTTTTTTAAGGATCGCTTATAGCGCATACTCCTTGTATTATTTAGATATTATATATATAGATATTGTTCTGGCGCTTCGGATGGTCGCTATCTTTAGTGATGGTATCTTTTGAGGCTTTTGGAGTTCCATATGATCGTGGGACAGTAATGCTGTCGGAAGTAAAGAGTTCGTAGACGCCCAACTTGACTATCTTGGATACTATGTATGGTCCTTCCCACTTGGCACCAAGTTTTAGAGCGTTCTCCTCACGAGTATTCTCGTATACTTCTCTGAGAACGAGGTCACCTTCTTCAAAATTTCTTTTCCGGACTTGCTTATTGTAATATTTGGAGGCGAGTTGTTGATAATTTTGCATTCGCAGCAAAGCTTGGTCGCATGCTTCCTCCACGAAATCGGCTGTGTCTTCCAAGCTCTTTTTGTTGAGTTGCTCGTCCTTGGTGTATACGATGTGATGTAGGCCGGGTATGGTGACTTCAGCGGGGGACCTGGTTTCCAAGCCGTGTGATAAAGAGAACAGAGTTTGGTTTGTTGCTCGCCGCAGGGTCGTATGGTGAGACCAGAGGACGCCATCTAATTCTTCAGCCAATATTACTTTCTTTTCTTCCAATCGATTTTTAATTGCATCGAGGATTGTTGTGTTGGTCGCTTCGGCTTGTCCATTGCCCTGTGGGTATCTCGGGGTTGACTTACTGAGCCTGATGTTCCAGCGGGGACAGAATCTCTCAAACATGTTCGAGATGAATTGCGAGCCGTTATGCTGTGATGATTTCATGCGGGAGTCCGTGCCGGCAGATGATGTTTTTCCACACAAACTTCTGTACATCTCGGTCGCAGATGCTAGCATCAGCTTTGGCTTCTACCCACTTGGTGAAGTAATCAGTCATTATCAGCATGTACTTTTTCTGTCGAGAACTTGGCGGTGGACCGACGATACCCAGCGCATGAAAAGATATGGTTCAACTGAGGTGGTGAACAGTTCAGTCGGGGCGTGAATTTTCGGGGTGTGTCTCTGGCATTTTTCGCACTTTGAAGCGTTCTTCTCGCAGTCGAAAACCATAGTCGGTCAGAAGAATCTTTGTCGCTTGATCTTGACTGGGAGCGCTCGTCCGCCTGAATGGTTTTTGCCCGCTTCTTCGTGCGTTTCTTTCATGACTCGTTGGATTTGGGGAGTATTTATACAATGCATGATGGCGTTGGCCGCACTTCATCTGTAAAGATTGTCATCCATTAATATATAACAGGCACAACGGACACGCAGTCTCTGAGCGTCCCATCGATTGTCTGGAACTTTTCCCTCTTCAATATATAGTTTGATCTCGTCACGCCAGTTTGTTCTACCAAAGTCCTTTGGGTCGACAATTATGTCATCGCTTGCAGCTCGTTCGTCGGAGATGGTCGTATCTGGGTGCTTCAAGAGGAAGCGCTCCTTCCGTTCGGCGAAGATTATTCCCGTATTTTGTTTTTAAGAAGGTGGAGATCGTTCCATGGCGGATTGAAAAGCATGCTCTGAGACGACCGTGTTTGGCTGCTCGGAGAGAGGAGGCTTTTGGCGTTCGTCGAAGGGTTGTTTCACATTTGACATTTTAGAAGATGGAGATCTTTAAATGGCGACGAGGGCAGCTTGCTTTGAGACGACCGCGTCTTTCTCTCCCATTGCCAAAATCATTCTTTCGTCGAGGGATTGTTCAAATACTTTGCTCTTTATGTGGAACTCCTTTACTTGTGGCTCGGGCGGCTTGTCGATTCCATGCTCGGGAGCTCAATGCTTTAACCAGGAATTACGCGGTGAATGCCAGGACTGGAGGTGGAAGCAAGAGCGGCGAGGGCGTCAACAGTTGTGTTTCTCCTCGTGGAACCTTGGTTAGAGTGAATTTCTGAAAAGAAGCGGCCATCTCTTATACTAACTTCAGGTAAGCGTCCATTCGATCATTTCTGGCCTCATACTCACCGTTGTACTGATTGGCGACCAGCTGAGAATCGCAAAAAGCATATAAGTCGCGGGCGCCGACAGTGAGGGCGAGTTTCATTCCAGTGAGTAAGGCCTCATATTCTGACTCATTGTTAGACACGGGAAAGGCGAGACGAAAGGATTGTTCCTAGACTTCTCCAGTTGGTGAAGTAAGATTGATGCCGATGCCGGATCCGATTTTTGATGAGGAGCCGTCGACGTACAGAGTCAAGCTTTTTGGTACAGTGTTGTTGATGGATTAAGGTGGGAGCTCGATCATGAAATCTGAAAGTACTTGGCACTTGGCGTTTGTCCGAGTTCTGTATTCGACGTCGTACTTGCTTAACTCGATTACCCACTTGGCGATTCGACCGGACTTGCTTGGACCGTGAAGTATCAACCGAAGTGGTTGGTCGGTGAAGACGGCGACCGAGTGTGACTGGAAATACAGACGTAACTTTCTGGCCGAGGTGACGACTGGGAGGACGGGTTTTTCGAACGTTGGATACCTTGTTTCCGGCTCGTACAAACTTTTGCTGATGTAATAGAATAGTCGTTGTTCTCTCTGGTCGTCTTTAACAAGTACTTCACTTACGGCGGCGAGAGTCACAACAATGTAAAGGAAAAGGAGTTCCCCCTCGGACGGTTTTTCCAATACCGGGAACGTCGTTAGGTACGCTTTTAGTTACTTGATGGCTTCCTCGCATCGTTCATTCCATACAAATGTTTTATTGTGCCGGAGCAGTTGATATAACGAAAGACACTTATCGGTTGATCGAGAGATGAATCGATTTAAGGCTGCGATGCGACCGGTCAGGCGTTGAACTTCTCTGATATTGGCTGGTGCTGCCATGTCGAGGATTACATATATCTTTTCTGGATTGGTTTTGATTCCTCTTTTGGTAATGATGTACCCGAGGAATTCTCTTCTCGCGGCACCATAGGTACATTTCGAAGGATTCAAATTCATGCTGAACTTGTTAAGGACAAAAAACTCGGCGAGATGCTTTATGTGGTCGTCGACTTTTGTGGATTTGATAAGCATGTCGTCAATGTATGCCTCTATGGTTTTGCCGAGCTGGTCGGTGAACATTTTGTTGATAAGGCGCTGGTAAGTAACTCTTGCGTTCTTTAGCCCGAAGGGCATAACTTTGTAACAATAAGTTCCTCGATCCGTTTTTGAAAGTGGTTTTCTCCTGGTCGTCGGGATGCATTCTGATCTGATTATAACCGGAGAAAGCGTCCATGAGGGATATGAGCTCGTTGCCCATTGTTGCTTTGACGAGTTGGATGATTCACGGAAGTGGGAAGCTGTCCTTTGGGCATGCTTTGTTAAGGTTGGTAAAATCGATGCAAACTCGCCATTTTCCATTTTTCTTCTTCACTACGACTGGGTTTGCTAGCCATTCGGGGTACTGGACCTCTCGGATAGACCTTGCACTGCTGAGCTTTTCGACCTCGTCGCGGACTACTTGGGCGCGCTCGTGACCCAACTTTCACTGGTTTATATGCGGGGTCGACGTTCAACTGATGTTAGGTTGGCTCCGATTCGAACGGTTCGGGTGATATCCGAATCATTGATAGTAATTAAAGTTGTACTTCCGCGTGAGGGACCTTCTTGGGGTAAAAAGGTTTTCGAAGCTTCGGAAACCAAGTATGTTTGAGAACTCTAGCGCAGCTAGTGCTCGGTGAGAAAACATGCTCTTGCAGCGCTCTGATCGCCTCAGACAGTGCAAAAGCGATATGGGATTGGGAACTTGATACACAAGTGGTAAGTCGAGGGGACTGCCTTTATGTCTAGAATCGAGGGTGTTTTTAGAATAGCATTGTAGATGGTAGGTTTGTCAACGACCAGGAACTTGACGGCCCGGGTGACTTGACCGATGGTAACGACGAGTTTGATTGTTCCAATTGCGTTTACTGACTCACCAGTGAAAGAAGTTAGGGATCTTTGACTCGGCTTAAGTTTGTACCCGGTGATTCGCATTTAGATTATTGTATCATTGAAGATCAGGTCGACGGAGCTTCCAGTGTCTATGAGAATTCGTTAAACGCCGCAGTCGCAGATGCGTGCTTATATGACGAGCGGATCGTTATGAGGCTGATCGATCCCATCAGCGTCCTCCTCGGTGAAATTAATTGTTCTTGCCAGATC